>JAHRHZ010000032.1:3895506-3941551 GCA_024137785.1 Ginglymostoma cirratum
AGGTGTAGGGGGAGGTGTAGGGGGAGGTGTAGGGGGAGGTGTAGGGGCAGGTGTAGCACTTCCTGCGGTTGCAGGGAAAAGTGCTGGGTTAGGTGGGGCTGGAGGGGATGCGGAGCAGACAAGGCCATCTGCATGGGGAATGCAGGTGTATAGAGTCCAGATGTGCATGGTAAAGATGAGGTGTTGGGGACCAGGGAATTGGAAGTTTTGGAGGAGGTGGAGGGCGTGGGTAGTGTCACAGACGTAGGTGGGGAGTTGCTGGACCTAGGGGGAGAAAAGTCCCTATACACCTGCATTCCCCATTCAGATGGCCTGAAGGCTCTCCGCCTCTTCCTGTCCTGCAGGCCCGACCAGTCCCCCTCCACTGACACCCTCATCCACTTAGCTGAACTCGTCCTCACCTTAACAACTTCTCTTTCAATTCCTCCCACTTCCTACAGACAAAGGGGGTGGCCATGGGTACCCGCATGAGCCCAAGCTATGCCTGCCTCTTTGTAGGTTACACTGAACAATCCCTCTTCCGTAGCTGCACTGGCCTTAAACTCCACCTCTTCCTCTGTTACATCGATGACTGTATTGGCACCGCCTCGTGCTCCCACGAGGAGCTCGAACAGTTCATCCACTTCACCTACACCTTCCACTCCAACCTTAAGTTCACCTGGACCATCTCTGATACCTCTTTCTCCTTCCTGGACCTCTCTGTTTCCATCTCTGGCAACCACCTGGAAACTGATATCCATTTCAAGCCTACCAACTCCCACAGCTACCTAGAATACACCTCCTCTCACCCACCTTCCTGCCATCCCCTATTCCTAATTCCTTCGCCTCCGCCGCATCTGCTCCCAAGGTGAGGCATTCCACTCCCAGACATTCAGATGTCCTCGTTTTTCAAGGACTGCAACTTCCCTCACTCAGTGGTCGAGAACGCCCTTGACCATGTCTCCCGCACTTCCCGCAACTCATCCCTCACACCCCTTCCCCGCAATAACAACCAAAATAGAATCCCCCTCGTCCTCACGTACCACCCCACCAACCACCGGATCCAACGCATCATCCTCTGACACTTCCATCTGCAATCCGACCCCACCACCAAAGACATTTTTCCCTCCCCTCCCTTATCTGCTTTCCGGAGGGACCACTCTCTCTGTGACTCCCTTGTCCGCTCCACACTCCCCTCCAGCCCCACCACACTCGGCACCTTTCCCTGCAACCGCAGGAAGTGCTACACCTGCCCCCACACCTCCCCCCTCACCCCATCCCAGGCCCCAAGACGACCTTCCAAATCAAGCAGATGTTCACCTGAACATCTGCTAATATAGTATACTGTATCCACTGTTCCAGACGTGGCCTCCTCTACATCGGGGAAACCAAGCGGAGGCTTGGGGACCGCTTTGCGGAACACCTATGCTCAGTTCGCAACAAACAACTGCGCCTCCCAGTCGCGAACCATTTCAACTCCCCCTCCCACTCCTTAGACAACATGTCCATCCTGGGCCTCCTGCAGTGCCGCAACGATGCCACCCGAAGGTGTCAGGAACAGCACCTCATATTTCGTTTGGGAACCCTGCAGCCCAATGGTTTCATTGTGGACTTCACAAGCTTCAAAATCTCCCCTCCCTCAACCGCATCCCAAAACCAGCCCAGCTTGTCCCCGCCTCCCTAACCTGTCCTTCCTCCCACCTCAAGCCCCAGCCCCATCTCCTACCTACTATCCTCATCCCGCCCCCTTGACCTGTCCGTCCTCCCTGGACTGACCTCTCCCCTCCCTTCCTCCCCACCTACACTCATCTTTACTGGCTCCATCCCCACCTCTTTGACCTGTCTGTCTCCTCTCCACCCATCTTCTCCCTTTATCCATCTTCTATTTGCCTCTCCCTCTCTCCCTATTTATTTCAGAATCCCTTTCCCCTCCCCCATTTCTGAAGAAGGGTCTCGGCCCAAAACGTCAGCTTTCCTGCTCCTCTGATGCTGCTTGGCCTGCTGTGTTCATCCAGCTCTACACCTTGTTGTCTCAGATTCTCCAGCATCTGCAGTTCCTACTATCTCTCCCCACTAAACTAGTTCTATTTGCCTGCACTTAGCCCATATCCTTCCAAACCTTTTCTATTCATGTACCTATCCAAATTTCTGTTAAACGTTTTAACTGCAACTGCTTCTACCACTTCCTCTAGCAGTTCAGTCTACATACAGACTGGTCTCTATGTGAAAAAGTTGCCTTTCGGGTTCCTTTTAAATCTTTCTCCTTTCACCTTAAAACTCTGCTCTCAATTTTTGAACTTCCCCACCCCAGAGAAAAGATCTTTGCTAGTCACCATATCTTTGCCCCTCATGATTTTATAAACCTCTATAAAGTCACCCTCAACCTCCTATGCATTGGATAATGACTTATTACCCCAGACATTACCCATTTTCTGTAAAATGAATCACACCAGTTGTATAAAATAGTGTACAAAAACAAAGCTGCTGGAAAAGCCCAGCAGGTCTGGCAGCATCTGTGAAGGCAAAATCAGTTAACATTTCAGGGCCGGTGACCCTTCCTCAGAACTGAGGGGATAGTCAGTTAATTTGTAGAATTACAAGAGTTTTAAAAGATGCTTAAGTACAAAGTACAGCCTTTCCAATAGGGACATACATCTTTTACACTGAAACATCACTGAATAAGATTCAAAAACAATACTGCTTCGCTGATGGGTGCATTGTTTTTAAAAGGAAAATTTAAGTTTGACCAATGGTTGAATATTAAAGTATCATTAAAACATATAGATTTTGTACTACAGTTTACCTTCTAACTAATTTGCTCTTTGATAATGTGTCAATTAGTTATGAATATGAATTCAAAACAAGTATTTCTTTTCTGACAGTCTTCTAATTATTTATGTGATGAGGGTACCCTATGTAACTATTAAAACAAATATAAACAGAAAAGTCTTTCCAAAGCAAATAACCACCATTCAGATGGAAAAACAACTTAGTAACTTCCATTTGTAATCCATACTCTTTACCATTTATATAGGCTGATGTTCCTTTAGCTGAAGCTATACTCACTTCCAATGTCTGAATGTGCTCAAACTTGTCAGCATCCCATTGCTTGATCTTCTGATCTTTTCCAGCAGTAAACAGGAGGTGGGTTTTTGGTACAAACCTCAAACACATTACACTGCAGGGAAACAGCAAGAAAAAAAAGTGATGATCGGATCGTTTTGATTTTGCTACAAAATAGTCTTTTTCTTAGTAATTAACCTCGAGTTTACTTTTTTTTGTACATGAAACACCTAAGTTATACATGACTGCAGAATTTTGCAAGTGCTGTCTTTAATGTATGTTGATTACGTAATGGCTAAAATTTATTTAACACCTATAAGGTAATAGTTTGTCCCAAGATATTTACCTGGTGTATTTTGAAGCCGAGCTACATTAGAAAATGTTAGGGTAGATAATCAAAAGCTTGATCAAATGTGAGACCTTAAGGAGCAACTTAAAGGAAGAATGAAAAAAGTGGAGGACAAATTTTGTAAATACTACATACAGCTGGAACACATTTCATTAGAAACAGAGTTATATTTAATGTGCATTGAAGACATTGCGTATACAGAACTGGAACTGGAATTTTGGAAATACTACAATACCACCCTCAATAAAAACTGGATATACTGAAGATGCCAGAATTATAGGAGAACAGGCATCTTAGATCCATGGATCTGAAGAAGTTTATAAAGATAGGGAAAGGTAAAATTTTTAAAGAGCTGTTACTTAACCAGGAGTTCTGTGTAGGTTGGTGATTATAGTCAGGATGATTGTGACATGGGTCTAGTACATAGGCATCAGAGGTATAGACGATCTCAAGTATAAGGAGGCCAACCAGGAGTACTCAACGCTAGGGTAAAAAAACACAGATGAAGCTTTCAGCAGGAAAAGAGCAGTGTCAGGGCTCAAGATGGGCAACTTCAAGGAGTTGGGAATAGGCAGCTATGGTGATGATGCATATGTATAGTCAGAAATTCACCTTGTGGTCAAAAACGACTCCAAAGTTGGAAAGAATCTAGTTCAACCTCAGGCAGTTGACAGGGAGGGAAATGCAGTTCTAAACAGAGTTTGTAGCAAGGTCCAGAGACACCAATCTTTGTCTCCTGATATTTTCTTGGAGGAAATTGTAACATATTCCCGTTGTACATTAAACATATTTTAACTGAAGAGCATTTCAGTTTTTAAATGTGTGCCAATTGTTTATATAATTCAACAAATGAGCTACATTTGCAAATTAAAAATGACTGAATTATCAAATGGTTCCAATTGAATGCCAGCCAAAAGTCAACTGGATACTTTAGCATATTCCAATTCTACTTACTCAATGTGTTCAATGAATATTAAAGTATAGGTCCATTTATAATTAAGTATGTTTCAGTTGTATTTCAATACACTAAAAGTGAAATTTTAATAATTAACTATTATTCAATGTGCTCACAAGCAGGTAATTCTGTTTTTCACTCTGCCACTGCAAAATCACCACCATTACATTCTCATTCTGAACTTGCAATTATTTCAGCTTAAATTCAAAGTTGTACCCATTTAAAAGTAAAAGCATTTAAGTTTAAAAAAACCTAGCAGAACTGCAAAATTTCTGTTCCAGTAATTAGAACCATTTGAAACATTTAACAGCAATTGTAATGACTTTAGATTAATGCCAATATAAGACTTGATTGTCACTATGGAATTTACCTGCACGGGTCAGCACTTTGAATTGTTCAGGATTCTTATACTCTGAGCTGGTTCATTTTGATGCTTGTTAACATCCATTTCTCAAAACTCAGAAATCTTTTTACACAAGTGTTAAACTTGATTGGAATACTCATCATATAAAATTACTTTTTCCATATATCAATCACAATATTTCTTCCACTCTCTCTTATCAAACGTCATCTATTTCTACACAATACACATTCAGAAACAGAATGACAAGACTAACATAGATTAATCCCAGCTAGTGTTCAACAAATGTAAATCTAAACTTAGATTAAAAAGAGTAAGAACAGCACATTGCTTAAGTTCACGCTTGCATGTAAGATATGCATTACATTTCACTAAGTCCACAACATGGGATACAAATGATATCCATTTAAATGACAACACTGCCCAAAGCAGGCATAACCCTATGAATGCAACAACCATACATAGAACAGAGAACAGTACAGCACAGGGAATGGACTCTTCAGCCCACACTGTTGTGCCAAACATGATGCCAAATGAAACTAATCCCTTCTGCCTGCCCTTGGTCTGTATCCCTCCATCCCTTGCATATACATATGCTTATCCAAAAAGTTCCTTAAATGCCCTTATCATATCTGCCTCAACCACCATCCCTGGCATTCCTTCCAGACTCTTACTAGTCTCTGTGTAAAAAAAACTTGCCCCTCGCGTCTCCTTTGAACTTTCTCCCTCTTACCTTAAATGCATGTCCCCAGCATTAGACATTTCAACTCTAGAAAAAGAATCTGACTGTCATCCCTATCTTTGTATCTCAATTTTATAGACTTCTATCAAGTCTCCCCTCAGCCTTCACTTCTCAAGACAAAACAACCCGAGATTTTCTAGCCTGTCCTTAAAGCTCATACCGTCTAATCCAGGCAGCAGCCTGGTAAACTTCTCCTGCATCCTCTCCAAAGCCCCCAAATGCTTTCTGTAATGTGTCGACCAAAATTGAATGCCACATACTAAGTGTGGCCTGAACAAAGTCTTATAAAGCCGCAACATGACATCCTGACTCTTGTTCTGAATTCCCCTTTAATAAACGTCTATGCACAACTTCACCAATCTTTGGAATTAATCTAAAGTCATTAAATTGATAGTGTGCCTTTACATTGATGAGAACATTATTAACCTGGCACAGACTTTGACAGAATTTTCCAGTAGGATCTGGAACAGGAACAATGCTGTTAACAAAATTAGTCTTTGAAATAGTTAGTCACTACTCCTTAGATCACATGAAGTCAATATTGGCTGCAAAACATTTAAGTCTATCAGAAAATTAAAACATGCCTGTCATCATGAGCGAAGAGAGATCTGTGACAGTCACCGAATTCCAATCCCCAAATTTTTACATTGCGGTCAGCTGACCCAGTTGCGATCAGGTTGCTGTCCTACAAAAGACATGAAGAACAGTGAATTGCATCAAAAGTAAGAGAAAAAATTATACAAAGAAGAATTGAGAAGTAAAACGTGCTCATATTAATAAAGAAATTGCTTGGTAATTTTCCCAAATAATTTTGTTGAGCCAAGTTCTTTTCCACCACAGCCCAAAACAAACAGTCCTGCACTCATTATATCTGTCCCAAAAAGAAATGTCAAGCCTATTACTGTATATATGTAAATATGCTTACAGAATGGTGATCTACAACTATTATGTCAATCTTGCTTTCCAGTCTTTTATTTGTGGTATGATTTTCAAAAGCAGAAGCTTATTTTCAAACAACAAAAGTCAAATTCTCTGTATTTTGAAGAATTATGCAAACAATTGTTCACTGTATTCTTCCCAACACAGGAAATTCCACTGCAGAAGTAGGAGACGACTGAAGCGAATGGAACACACAGCTGTTCTTGCAGGTATGTGAATATTACACACAAAACGCTCCCCTCCAGGTACACTTAAAAGAAAATTATTTGTGTAAGAAAGGAATCATGAGTAGGCAGTTCAATTATGTTTTTAGACCTATACCTCATCAATAACAGTATCAGGTCTGTACTTCGTGTGTTCACAGCAGGAATCCTGCATGATACAAATGCAGATCAATAATTTGAGTGATTGTGTTGCAGCTGTATCTTTGACCCTTTAAGAGCAATCTCTGCGAGGAGCACAAAATAATAAAACTTACCCAGTAGACTTGCTAAATTAGTTGAAATGAAACAATCACTCAACGATGTGCACATTTACTTTGCTTTGATTTCAAGAAAAATCCCTCTCCTTCATATTTCTGGTGATGGAAGCTACCATATTCCAAAGTGGAATGAGATAAAAGATGTGCCCAAATTTGTCTTTTAATTTGTCCCGAATGTCTTGAAATTTATTATCCTTTTATTCCATAACAAACACTAATGTTGAACAGATGTCACAAAGATGCACAAACTCACATCGGAGATATCCATACAGAGCACAGGGAGCTTATGTCCATAAAGAGAAAGGAAAAACTAGAAATAAAACAAAAAGAATAAAATATTAGAACTGGCCATTAATCAAAAATCACATTATCTCCTTTTGTTTTTTTCCACTACAAGTGTGAAAGATCATTTTATTTTTAAAAAAGTCAGCTTGAATAAGTGTAAAATTCCCTACACTTAGCATCTGGAAATATTTACAAATATTTTACAAAGCTGCCTCATTTCTGCAGCACTTGAGTCATCACTGTAAGTCATCACAATAAATGCAATCACTTTTTCCTCAACCATAAACTTGACACGTTTTGTTTCTCTTCCCATCTTGTGCTATCATTGAAGATGTGATCTGTATAGTCTATATTGGGCAAACCACAGCCTGGAATACTGGCCTACTTCTTAAGAGGATTTTAAAGCATTATAATTCCAAATATGCCTCTGCTGCAAAGATTTATTGAAAGTGTACTTTACAAGTTTAGTGCCGGTGCAAAATAAAAAGCATTTCGTACTGTCATTGAAGTCCTTTGCCAGGCATTAAAGTGCAAGGTGGCTGTGAATTGAAGTGGAGTGACACCATCTTCTCCACAGTCTCAGTTCTCTTTGATCTAGCACCAGGCTGAGCTCTGAGTCTGTAGGTCATATTTCAATAGGGTGACAGGCCTTCATTCGTGAAGCTCATTAGTGAACCAGTTGGAGTTTTCTGACAACCCAGAATCATTTGTGTTTGTTTTTCATGTTAGTTTCCAATTTATAGTTGTATACTTCACCTGCTTCATATTTTATCATGGTTGAATTTAAACTTTAAATTTGTTAATCTGGTAGAATAACTAACACACTACATACCCACTTAGTCTTATGTAATAATACAAAACAAAGAAAAAGCCATGATATTATAGATTTGAATTACCTTATCTTCCTTTGACGGAAGCAGGTGTGAAGTAGATTTAACAATAATAACTCTTAAAAATGAATTGAATAATTACCTAAGAAAAACACTGATAGGGTTATGGGTAGTGGGACTAATTGGTTAGATATATCACAATGGGGTTACGAGACCACCTTCTAAATCATGTATCATATTTTGAAGGGATGAATTGGGGTAGCAAATATTTCGCTTGTAAGCGTATTTTTTAAAATTTAAATACTGCTCTCAGCTTGGCTGTTTGATTTTAATTATCTGTCCATTTCAGATAAGCAGGTGGCAGCTTTTGATCAGTGAGGAAGGACTTATTTTCCAGATGCATTTCACCAGGTTTTCAGGGGTCCTTATAAGCAATATTTTACCTTCAGCGTGTCTGTGTAGAATACTTTAACAGTACAATCGAGCAGAGATACTGCTAGCAGCCTCTGATTAGGGCTGTAACAGACAGACAAGATGTCTTCATCGAGCTGCAGAGTACGAATATGATTCAAAGAGAGTCTGTAATTAAGGTATAACAGAAAATAGGTGAAGATTAGCAACCTACAAGTTGCTACATTGTACATGTAAAATCAAAATGATCAATTATGGTAATGAAAAAACATTGCAAAGACCTGTGCTCAAAAGGACACAATTGGGAAAAATGTATTTGCATTAGTAAATGGAATAGAGATGATATATTTGGGATATAACTAAATCAATGCAGCAGGATTAGGAAGCATTGATTTAAATTACCAAAAGGAGAATTTAGGAATGGTTTCAGAATGTTCTTCAGACTCTGGGACCAAACACTGGATAGAGTAGTGGAGTTGAAAAATCCAGAATCATTGATGAAATGGTTAGCTTATGTAGATAGATGGTTGGCTCTTATTTTTATAGATTCAGCTTTTCTGTTCTCCCTTTCCTGTAACTCATTCCTTCTATTTGTTATCTCTTTCTTCTCAAGCCCCTTGCTCCTTCCGATTCTGACTCTAACTTACTACTAATCTTCAGTTTGTGTGCTCTCCTGCTGGTGTTGCCCTAGGCTTGAACCACCAGACACCCCTTCAACTTAAATATATTTACCCATTGTGCCTCTCTTGGTCTGCTCAAAACATGCTCAGCAGCATTCCAAGTTCACTGCTGTATAATGATTCCTAAAGCTCTCCCCCCATATAAACTATTCCACCAATACTTATGACAATTCTCTAAATCTCATTATCTCCTGTGGACTTGATCATTAACAAAGCCACCTCTGATCGTTTACTTGGAATTCTTACCACCCACATCTGCCTGATCCTTTCCAGTGCCATTTATAATTCATCTACCATGGCAAACTTCGACCACATTACTTACAGACACATCCTTTGTTTTCCAATTACCTAGCTTTGCTCAATCATTTGCTGTAATAATTCCATAGCTGCTAACTTCGCTTTATGCCTTCATCACCAGTAAAACTTTCACTACTTCCCACTTTAGCTGTTCCCTTCGATACATCCTCCAAATTCTCAAACCCAAGGACTGAACTGTCAAAGAATGCATCACCCAGAACTGATTTTCTAATGCCAGAGCCCTGCTCTCTTTTCTACTTTTAATAGTCCATGTAAAACCCTACAGTTAAGATTCTACAATACATCAAGTCCTGCTCATACGTAATCACCCTTCTTCCTAAAGTACATTAATTCCCAGCCTCCCAATACTGTAAATTACAAGTCTTACAAGTCCTCATGTTTAAATTAACCTCCTCCAGCTCCAAACGAACACATTCCCAAACTTCCCAAATGACTTGCTCCAAACTCTTGTATTCTGATCCCTTCTTTCCCTCAACACAAAGTTGCTCTTCTGGTTACAAATTCCCTCTTCGGATTCCTCCGCCTTTTCATTTTCATTTCTTCCTTTACTCTCACTTATTTGTTCAAGCTTTTGATCACTCTCCCTAATGAGTCTTTCTTTGGCTCAGCGCTCAATTTTCCATAGTCTCTCTGAAGCATTATGGGACTTTTCTAAACATTAAAGGTGCTGTAGAAGTGCAAATTTTTAAAAAGGCTACGTTCAATGTTAACTGGCTGACTGGAAGGAGTTTATACTTGAGGTGATTCTATCTTTATTTAATATCTACATGCACTTTTATGAATTATCAATTTCACATTTTCACTTGAAAAGAAACTAAAGCACTGATGATGTTTTATATCAATCTCGTTGAATATTGCCACAGTGGTGATTACATGGAGAAATGTCAACAGATTTTCTTCTTAAACCAGATGAGATCAATTTCTCAGCACAAAGTGATGGTCAGAGCTGAGACCTTCCTGAAATACATAGTTTGATAATTAAATGGATAAATATGCTTAGCTATCATGACAGCTCAATCAGCTTTAACAATTATTTGTTATTTAATTAAGCAGCTCGATTTTCTTTGACCCCTCATTACATACCTTGTCTGTGTTGTATTTTCATCCTTCACCAATTCAAATTCCCAAAACTTCACCATCTTGTCAGCACTTCCAGTAACAAAACCACGCTAGAATAAAGAATGATGAACAAAATTTTTAAACATTATTAAAACATGTGTAAACGGATGAAGTTGTTCAAATAAAAAAATATTATTTTGCCATCTTGGCTTGCAATTGCAATTTAACCCAGAGACAATGACAGTTTCGTCCTGTGATCACGTTTTGTATTTACTGTGAAGGGGTGACAGAGATGAGATACATTATCTAACCACGGTACTTTATTTTACTAGTGCCACTGAGAACCCATTTTATTAAAAAATCAGTTGTCAACATGCTGGAGTATTTTTGAATATCTATTTGAAATCAAAAAAATGTTAAACTGAGAAAAAGGGTAGAAGAGCAGGACTTTCTTTTTAAATTTATTCTTTTCCAGAGAAAAGGCATTGTTGGCAAAACCAGCATTTGTTATCTATCTCTAATTTATTTCAGGAAAGCAGTGGTAAAACCTCTTTTAACCAAATGCAGTCAATGTTGTGAAAGATGTTAACTGCTATCTGCATAGATGGCGCATAGCTATGCTGCTGAGGCCCACAGCCTACCCAACAGTGATGTAATTGATTTACTCAGCAGTTAGCTGTCGTGCTCCCTCCTCATCCAGAATGTTACATACTGACGTATTGAATTATATATTGGTTCCTCTAATTTAAGTTTTAGATTACTACTATGTGTATAAACTGTATTGAATTTCCATACACATCCTTAGCTGCTAACAAAAGATTGGCCTCAGTTTCAACAGACTGACTTTAAACAGTACATTTACCAGATTTGTGACTTGAACAGTTTGCTTGATATGGATTACAAGGAAATTTGAGTAAAGGCAACACAAGTGCAATTTTCAAATCTTACCTGAAATAAAGTATTCAGCTAAAGTCTTGCAGAATGCATTACCTGGTCTGGTGCCAATGAAATGGACCACACTGCTCCATCATGGGCATCAACTGTTTCCAACAAATTCCCAGAAGATAAATCAAAGAGCTGTAGCTTTCCAGACTACAGAGAAAAAGCAGGGATAGTGAATACAATTGCAGCCAATAAATAATCTACTGCAGATGTACACTAGTATTCAGAGACGTTACTTAGATGTTACACAGACTAATGTGTTTTATTTGCTGCCTATTTTTTTTATCACAAAGTCACACCTGTTGATGATTAAGAGTGTTTAAGTGTTGCAAGCTTTGATACAAAACATTAACAATCTAAATTATCAAGACAAATCTCAAAACATTTTCAGATGAAAAGCTTCAAAAAAATGTTTCCTCAATACCCTTCTTTTTTTCACTGATCGATTCACTTACAATGAGTTGATCAGTTCTTCTCACATATGCATGTGAACTCCCTACTGAGATAGCAATTATAGTATGCTCTAGGATGTTGAGCCCCTGGAAGATTCAATGGAGGCACATATACAAACTTAAATTCCACCTGGAGCCAACAGAAGTGACAGCCCCTCACAAACTGAAGTATCTGAAATTCAATAGGTGATAAACAAAGGACAAAATTTCACTTTAACGTAATCTTACTTCCTTGAAGAACATCCAATCGCAGCAATATGCTATTTCCAAGCAACAACCACTGGTCTTGTGCAGGCTTTCAATACATGGTGACTTACATTTTTACTTGTCTGAAATGCCCAGAAAATAAGATTACAAGTGTGTCACCTTATGTCGATTCTATTCAAAGTCAAGGACTACTGGAAAATGATCAAATGATTTGTTTCTAAAATGAAAGATTGTCTACAGAAAAGATCAGAGGTTGAAACCGTCAAGATTACATGAACTATGATTAATACTCACTGTAAGTATATATTTCCCTTCACTTCCTTTAGTTATAGTAAATAGATCTCAATACCATTCTCATGTGGGTAGTTAAATGACATCTTTATTGGATCCCATGTTATGGTCCATTGGTAAATACACTCCTATGAGTATCAGAGTCATACAAACCCAGATCAGGGCATACTCATATTTGTGACTTGACGTCTTCCCAATTTATTTCAGTTCATATCAACAATAAGCAAAGTATTGCTACATAATTTTGTAATTACCTCACACACAGCTCAAATTAAGGCGCAGAGAATTGTTGAGAATCTTTAGTTCCTTACCTTTGTTCCCAAGATAATTTGTCTATCCCCAGGAACAAAGAGAGAGCAGAGAGCGTATTCGCAAGCCATGGTCCTGATACACTGTAGTGTAGATCTGAGGATTGGCAAAACATAATTCTCAGGATCTAATAGTCAAGCATTGCGCAGCTTTTAAAACAAAATATGCACTTGAAAACTGTTTTGGAGTAGACAGTATATTTGAATTTATTATCTCATTTTCAAATAGGTCATATAGACTAGTAATAGAAACCACAGGAATTAAATCTACATGTATACAAGTCCAATAACGATAAATCTACAAAGGTGTATGCTAGAATTGGACACGATACTCCAGTTGATGCCAAACCAGTGTTCAAGGCATGCTCAACATAACCTCCTTGCTCTTTTCCCCTATTAATAACAGTTAGAATGCTGTATGCTTTATTAACTGCTTTCTCAACCTGTCTTGTCACCTTCAATATCTTAAAAACACCAAGGTCTTCAATAGCTGAAACTGCTCTAGAAGTGTGCCCTTTATGTGATGTTGGACCTCTGTGTTCTTCCTACCAAAACCAATCATTTTACACTTCTCTGCATTACATTTAATTTTCCATGCATCCATCTATTCTATGAGCCTGTATGTGTCCTTTGACAAAAAGCAAAATACTATGAATGCTGGAGGATCGAAACAAAAAAAAAAACAAAATGCTGGGGAAACTCATCAGGTTTGACAGCATCTGCGGGCTGAGAAACAGTTCAGAGTTCAAAGAATCATACTGGACTCAAAATGTTCTGTTTCTTTCTCCACAGATGCTTCTAAAACTGCTGAGTTTCTTCAGCACTTGCTGGTTTTATATGCCCTTTTGAAGTTCTATGTTAATCAACTCATATTTCAATATGCTTCTAAATTTTATATCACCGCAAATTTTGAAAATCTGCCCTTTGCACCAAGGTCTATGTCATTATCCGAGATAAAGAACAGCACTTACCCTAGGGAACTCCACTACAAACATCCATTAAACACTATGCATTTGTTGTCAATCAACCAGTTTTGTCTCAATGTTTCTACTGTCCCTTTTATTCCATGAGCACTAACATTTGCTGTGCCCACTTTATTAAATGTTTTTTGGAAGTCCATGTACATCCTTTCATCGATATCCTCATTAACCCTCTCTGTTACCTCATCGAAAAACAATGATGCCAATTTACCAGGAATACTGTCCAACATGTTGAGTAGTAGGAATTGTAGTACAACACTGTTAGAACAATAACAGTTACATATGCAGAACTGATGCAGGAACATGTACTGCAATAATAAACCAGTTCTGGTCCCAACATGATTCTGCTGGTTACAGCAGATACACACGATTATATCAATTCATTTTCAGAACAGAGGAAAATACCTCACGATAAACTGAATGCACTCATTTTCAATGTGTAACAATTCAAAATCTGATCAATTTTTATTTTCTGTGGAGGACACATCCCACCAAGGTAAGGTACCATATCTGCAGACACAAGCAACACAGTTCTGACTTCCTAGGAGAGTACTAGATCATAAATATAGAATAACTGGATTGGAAAAGTATGTAACTCTGCCAATCTTTAAGGGGGAAGGTACCCCCGTTACCACATTGCAGCCTATTCAGTGCAGTGGATTTCCATTATGCTTTCATTTTCTGTGGCTTAATGAAATTTGTAATAATTCAAGCTTTTTTGCATTTTAAAATGAATGCCCTGAAGTTCCCACTGCATCAATGTCCATAGTTGATATGCAAGGGTACCATGCACCCTCAGTGACTGTATGCAAGAAGTTTTCTGTTAGCACTATGCTAGTCAACTAGATCCTGAAATTGCAAAAATGAATAAACTGATATCCTCATCCGTTGATAATTAATGTTACACATCTGATATGCACCTCAGTATTAAACATCCTTTCACTTAAGTTAGTTGATCTCCTGTGGCACTAACTCACGTGAAGTCAAGGCCAAAGGCTGATTTTCATCCAGAACAACTTTATAGCAGGCATAGAATATAGAAGTTTCTGTCCACAAATATTAAAACTGTCAAATCTAATATAACTGACAAGTTAACTTCTCACTTGGAAAGGTGCTGGAGCTAAAGGGGATCATCAGGGAAGGACACAAAGCAGTTGCCTGCAAGCAAAAATGAGATAGTCACTTTCTAAGCATGTAATGGGGGAAGGAATTTCAGGAGAGAAATGGGGAATGCCTGACAAGGATATCACAACATTCCCTGTAGAACTCAGAGAAGCACACCTACTGCTCTTGAGCAAACAAAGAATTTTCTAATGATTTATCTAGAGGTTTTCGTTATCATTCTCAGCTACTAACTTGTAACTAACCTGTTAAAAGAGCCACAGCATTCACCCTGCTCAGGCCCTGATTAGAATGGTACTATGGTCCTTTTAACATAATAGGCACCTGATTTGCATGAATGAATACACTTTATCCTTCTTGCATCCATTGGCTAAAGTCAAACCACAAGCAAGATGATTTCAGACAAAGTCACAGAATAGCAAAGTAGCCTAAAGTAAAATGTTACAAGAGCTTTTTGAATTTGGAAATATAAAGTGACAGCATCTTAAAAATTTCAGAGAAGTATTCGTTTTATACAAAACCTTCGAGGTAAAGAAACTATTTGTCCTTATATAAGACATTAGTCTGAGCTCAGCATATCGTGCTCAATTTTTGATTCAATGCAGGTGAGTGATATTAAGACTTTAAAAAAGTAGAGGGTGGTTCACAATATTCATTTAGCATTTAAAGTAACTTAGTTGCCGAAACAAACTCAAAAAGAGGTTAGTCTCCGTATTTCAGAAAAGCATAGACCAAGAAGTAATTTGAACAATGTACATAGGACAAAGAAGGATATAAATTATGCTTCCATCAACAGTTTTTCAAATAGGTTAGTGAGGTTAATAAGTCACAATCTTCTATGATGAAAGGGCAAATTAGGGTGATGTCAGAAGGTGGTTCTTCGCCCAGGAGTTGTGAATATCTGAAATGGACTGCAAACTCGTGCAGTTATTACAGAATCTCTGAATTTCTTCAAATTAAACTGAACACATTTCTGGTCAGGGTGGAGATTAAACCACACAAAATTAGGTAGTTTAGAGGATCATTGAAAGTCAGAGAGATCCCTTGGACTAGTGTTAATCATTGAAAGGGATCAGAGAGGAATTTCCCAGTATTTTTTCCCCACTTAACTGTCTTGGGTTTTTAACCTCTCACAGCAGTTTACATGGCATCCCCGCGAGCTGGGGCAGGTTAGGCAGTGTATGCAGTATGATGTGTGAGGTATTAACAATGTGAGACTAGTTAGGTGGTTCATGCATTCACAGCAGCTAAGAAACGGAATAACTGCCTGAATTCAGCTGAAGGTAGAAAATTTCAAACCATTAGAGTTGAAGTGAATAGCTTAAAAATTCAACACTGATATAATCTTACATTTACAAGTAGAAAATTAAGCGGTGTAACAAAACCAGGCTAACCAAGCCAAACTGTGAGACATGGCTACAACTGCATGCTCTCTTCTTTGCTTACAAGTTTGCAAAGGTAAAATCCACATTAAATTTAGATGTATGAATGACACAAAATAGATGCCACAGTAGTAGCAAGCTAAGTCAAGCGCATGCAGATGTAAGATTATCCATCTCACACACACACACACACACACACATTCATACCTGTTCCATATCTTGACTGTTTCAGCAGAAGCGGAGAGTACTGCAATATTGTCAGAACTGAAGGCGATGGTTCTTGCATCTGTTCTGTGACCTGCAATAGTTATCCTGGCTATCTTTGTGCACTCTGGCATTTTCACTGTTAAGTTCAGGCTGTAAGCTTCAACAGTGTTGTTTTGCAACAGCATCACAACCTTAAGCTCTCCATTTGGCAATAAAAGAACACTGAACGATCTAAAAAAAAAAATCAAAATCAAAAGGCCAAAGTTACAATAAGTTATGCCACAGGGTTAAACAAACTAAACTAGAATTCGATCACGTTAATTCAAGATTAAAGAAATCCTCTAAAGGTGGAAGCAATAATGGCAACAATGAGCAGGCCATTCAGGACTAAGATGAGGAGGAATTTCTTCACTCAGAAAGTGGTGAATCTTTGGAATTTTCTGCACCAGCAGGCTGTGGAAGCTCAATCATTGATTATATTCAGAGATCAAAAGACTCCCACATATTAAAGGATAAGAAAATGATATTGGTGTAGAAGATCAACCACGATCTCGGTGAATGGGCTTGAAGGGCTAAACAGCCTCATTCTGCTAAGTCATATGTTCCTTATGTTTTTATGACTGCTCAGCAAAACAACAAATCTAAACTGAATTTCATTCCTTGTTTTAATACATTAGAGCTATACCAATACTAGCTGAAGGAATTTATGCACTGGCCTTTATAGAATGGTAATATTGCTCACAATGAGTGAAATGCCCAAACATGTCGCTCTGGAATTATATACAATATACTTTCTTATATATGTATAAAGTCAATACTAAACAGCAGGAAGGTACGCTGTATGATAGAAATGATTTTTCAATGCACAGATCATCTCTTACTGATAGAATAATGTCTAAAACACTAAGGACAAAATCCAACATCCTTCCAGATGTTTCAGAAATTAAACTAAATTTGAATATTAATTAGGACTGGGTCAGTCAGTCTGTCTAGCATACTCTATATTCAATAAGATCACGGCTGATTTGATCGCGACCTCAACACCACATTCCCAAATGCTTCAGATTTTTTTTATAGCTTTTGTTTTGAATATAAACATCTTCACTTTAATTTTCTCCCAGAAATCAGGACAACTTTTAAAATCATATGGTGAAATGCTGTTCTACTATTTCAGCAATTTACCAAATTTTCAGTGAAGAATAATTATTTATCTGAATTTTTACATAATTTTTGTAAATACAATCCAGTCTCTGTGAATGATAGCTTTCTTAGCACTGAATAGAGAAAATAATTTTATTTATTGTTTTGAAGAAATTATATTCTTTGCAGTTGGCCACACAACAAGGTGTCACCTGATTTTTCCTGAAGCTTTGATATTTGTGACTTTCTGAATCTCATCCTTTAGAGTTCGTTCCACTTCAGGCTCCAAGTTAACATCAGATTCCCCCGACTCAGCCTTTTGCCTGTTAAATAATCCATAAAATATGCGATTAAATACAGCTCAATAAAATAAATAATTCCATATGCAAAACATTTCCATCAGTATAGTCAGATGCCTTTATTTCAAACCCACAATTTCAACTTCCTTCTGTCCTTCCATTACTCTAATAACTTTCACTGATTCCCTTTAATGCCTTCACTTACCTCAATACTAACATCTAGCCCACTTTCATTATACAAGCAAAGTGAGAAGTTAGACACAGACAATAGATTCTGAAGCATATGGTTCAATGAGCCATGGTGTTCCAGTATTGAGTGATTTCACATGATTTCTACATGATTTCACATCCTGACATTTCTCCATGTATTTACAACTAGATTTTAGGCTGATCATTAGAGATAACGTACCAGGAAGCACTGGAAAAGAATCAGACAATGATTTGCAGGTAACCTACAGCCTTTGGAAAGGGAAGACTGAGAATACTGAACTGATGGAGTAACAAAATGCAAAAGTGTGCCATTAAGATTGGGAGTGATCTGCACAGAAACAGATGCGGTCCTCATTTTACCCCACTCATGTTTACAGTTGATCTAATCATTATACTCCATTAATAAATTTAGAAATCAATATGCTAGCACATTGTAATTATTCCACAGTTCAAGAGTAACATTTCATCAAGTTTGTTACCTCCATTTCCATAAGCTTGCCAAACTCTGTCCCTGTCTCAGCTTATCTGATGCCGAAATCCTCATTCATGAATTTGCCAGCTCGAGACTTGACTATACCAATGTATTTTGCCTTTCTCTCACATTCTGCACTCTGTAAACTTGAGGTAATTTAAAACTCTGCTGCCCATGTCATAACTTGCACTAAATCATGTCCACACAATACCTCTGTGCTCAGTGAGGTACACTAGCTTCTGGTTAAGTATTACCTTAATATTAAAATCCTCATTCTAGTTTTCAAATTCCTCCACAGCCTCACCCCTCCGTACCTCTGTATTCTTCTCTAGCCCAACAACACAGCAGATAGCTTCCCCCTTCCCATTCTGGGTTAAGCATTACCAAATTCAAAAGCTTCTCCATTGGAGGCTGTGTCTTCAAGTGCCAAATTCTCAAACTTTGGAATTTTTTTTTCTATAAAACACTCTTAAGCTTTTGGCCAACTGCCCTATTAGTCCATTATCTGGCTTGGTATCAAACTGTGTCTTAAAAATCTATCCTGTGAAGTACCATGAGCTGTTTTGCAGCATTAAACGTACTTTATGAGCCCATGTTGTAGGTTTGGCCATTATTGTAAGTATGAGGAATGTGAGTAATGTTAATGCTGTGTTGGCTACTTAGCTAGAATTTTAAAGAAACATTTAATCAGAGAATGTCAAGGCATTCTAACCGTTGTGTTCCTCAGTCCTGACAGTTATCACCTGTTCACTTTAATATGAG
The DNA here is from genome assembly GCA_024137785.1 of Ginglymostoma cirratum. Lineage (NCBI taxonomy): Eukaryota > Metazoa > Chordata > Chondrichthyes > Orectolobiformes > Ginglymostomatidae > Ginglymostoma > Ginglymostoma cirratum. The sequence goes on from JAHRHZ010000032.1 coordinate 3,914,733, forward strand.
TAAGTTGAGGCCTGCCAGGCGAAAACCAAAATTTTGTCTGCCCAAATATCCTAGATGTGAACAGAAACTAATCCAACACAAGTTTCTACCTCATTCTCCTATATTTATTCATATTAAATTAGTTTATTTACACATTAGAAATTAATTTAATGAGCAACTTTTAAAACAGTTTACCACACTTTCTATGAATACTTAATTTGGATATGTACCCCTTATAAAGTGTAGCAAATTTTAAAAAAAACTTATTTGAAAATTAATTTTAAAACTGTCCCAAACATTGCACATAGATGGCAGTATGGTGCAGCAACAGAGTTTACTGTTGAGCTAGTGACTAGCACCCAAAAGGAGTTTATTGTATATGAATATTTGTAACAAAATATCTGGCTGAAATTATAGTTAAACCATGGCAAAACTTGCAAAAACAACTAAATAATACAACTGAAGATTTAACAGGAGAGGTGATAAATGTTTTACACAAATTGATTTATTTGCAAGTATTTTCATTAAAGTTTTCTTAAATGTTTATTCGAACTGGTCCAACTTTTGACATCTTGAAGGAAGCGGGCAAAGGCCTGGGCCAGAGGAGACCTAAACTTTCCTTATCGGGCAAAAAAAACCACAACAAATATAAAAGCAACTTGCTGTGAATGGTCTCGTCTGGACCACAAATTCTCTTCATCCTGTTTTTACTTGGTGGGAAAGCTAGAACGGCCAGCCTGATAAGGCCACAACTAAAACTATAGTTTGGCTCAATCTATCAAAAAAAATTACAACAACTGCAATCCTTCCAGAACCAACGAACAACTCAAAATGCCTTGCTATCAATTGCAGATTCAGCAATCCTCATTATGCACTAGATAGATGTGTATGGGAACATAGATACAGCCAGTGCAAAACAGTAGGGTGAACTGTACAGTTTTGGTTCCATCTTTTCCATGCTCCTGTATTTTGTTAAGTCAATTACATGAAGAGCAATGAAAGAAACCTTTGGTGTAATAAACTTCCACAGATATTCAGTAAAACAGAAGCTGTTTGCAGAATCAAGACAGACAGGAATCTAACCCAGGTACCACACTGCATATAAAATCTACAAGTTTCTCCTTTGATCAGCAATTATCTAGGAAACAATAGGATTGAAGGTATACTGCAATGGTATGTAACACCATTAACACTTTGTTAGTAATTTGATGTCAGGAAAAAACCTATTTGAATTTATATCATATTGTCAACTCACCACATTCCTGGCCACTGTTACACATCTTCTGCCAGCAAGAATGCCTGCATTGCATTAAATTACTTGCTTAAGTAACAATAATTTTCAACAGTTTTAGAAGAGCCTGACCGCGCAGCTAATGAAAATATTATTTAGTTTTTAATGAGACGTTCCTAGCAATGTTCACAGGCAAAATAAAGTTGAGAAATTAATAACCAAAAGATTTTTGGATGAGTTACATTTTAAGTCGTACAAAAGCAAACATAAAATGTCTATAGAACGATATGGCAGCCTGCCAAATACAATTTTATAGCAGAACATGAACAGGAGCCTGCCAAGGACTGAATGTTCCTTACTGCTTCATTTTAAAGCATGACAATTCACTTGATCTGAATTCTGTCACCATGTCATTTTGAGTGTTGTAAATCTTACCAATATATTTCCTCTATTCAGTTTTTTCCGATTTTACTTTCTGGTCGTGCTTGAAAGCGGTACCTGAAGGTGGGCTTGTTTCCATGATCAGCTACTGGCTCTCTAGTGCCTTGACTATGTGCCTAAATAATAAGTGTTTTTCAATCTAGCACAGCAGCACTGCAGCTAAACCTGATAGCGTCTGTCGATCTTTCACACACACTTCTCAGATACAATCGTAAATGATTGAAATAGGCATCCTAGACAATTCCTTTTCTCTCTGGCTCAGAACCACTAAAATCAACTGCAGCCACTTCACCAACAATTTCATGGAATTAGCTAATTTATCACAAACTGGAAACAAGCCTGAAACCTCTCAATTCACTGCCAAGCACACAGTAACCTCACCAGGAGACATTAGTTGAGAGATGTAAAAGGAAAGGTCTCACACTGGATATATTTTAAATAAAATCTTTCATACACTAATCTCAAATTGTGAATTTACTGGAAGTCACAGGAGAAAAAAGAATCTTTAATTCTTATTAGTCAAATTTTTACCTGCGACATTATCTCAAAGTCACTGAAATTTATGGACAGAACGGACCACTGCATTCTTCAAAAAGAGCAGATCAACAGCTGGTGTTTAGTACAGTTAAAATTCTAGCTCACCAACATTCATTGCTCTAACGTACAAGATATATATGGATGTGAAAGACCACAAACCCAGACTTTGTTCAACAATTCAGAAAAAAGCTACCATTCCCAATTACCAGTTAAATGATTGCAGATTTTATGCCTCCACATTTTTGGCATAATTATTCCATATGTTGATCATCTTTAATATGAAAAAACTTGCAACATAGGCCTTTGTCATTTGCCAGTTTAACCTTCACTCCCAGTCTCTGTTTCCGTAGTTTAATTTGATTTGGCATTCCACATTTACCCATTCTGAATGCTCACTACCTTAGGAGTACTAGCAGCCTTTCCTTGATGAACAAAGCCAAATTTTCAAGCCTTACATTAACACAAGGTATTCGTTTTATTTCTGTCCTCTGTCCCACAGCAAGGTTTTGAATGTTTACTCTCTGATCTGTGACAATTAGACATTCCAGATATGTCCTGACCAGAGCAATGTGCAATTTAAACATGGTCTACTCTTTGGATGATGCAATCGAGGATGATACTTGCTTTGTTCCAATGAGTTAACATTGGAAATGTTGACTTTATGAACTTATTAAGTTAATGTTATAATCTGTAACATTTCAAACATCTGCCAAAAACTTCCCAGGCCCTAAATAACATGAACTATGATGAGAACTTTGGGAAGATTGTTTAAAAAGTCCAGCAGGGTCTTTGTTGACTTTGGGAGAAAAATGTCACATTTTCCAGCTAAATTGTGGATGTTGAGAATCGATTCTCATCAGTGAGTGGCGATAGACCTATTAACAGGGATTATCGATTGTTATCACCCTCACTATTACTTTATCTCACCTCATTGATAAACACATTCCTATTCAGTAGCAGAGTGAGTGTGGGATAGTAAAGGGAAGATGATGTCATTGGAGAAAGTCATTCACCTTCTTCCTACACTGCTGGGCATTTCTCCAAATGGCTAAGACTACACTAACCTGGGTGGCCTGGTATCGTGGGCTTCTCTGCCAGCTCTGTGGGAAGAAAATGTCCCTCCAGTGAACCATGAAAATAATCAGGATCTCCAAGTCTTTGTCCACAAAGCTGGGTGCCAATTTCCCCTTTTCTGCCATGATCAGGCAAATGCCATGAACCTGCAAATGCCATGAACCATGCCGGAAAAAACTGAATAACAACGCTTAAACAGGTACACAACTGCATTTTAAAGATGGTGCCAGCACCTGGAATCCTGAGATATCCCACCAGTGGCAAGTACTTCCAAAAATGGCAAGTGGGAGAATCAAGCCACGCTGCACAAGAGGCGTACCATAGAGAGGGAGTTGATGAATTGAGTTTGGAACAACAGGGCAAGACTCGACTTCACAGAGATAAACCGGACAAAAGTAACATTTGACCGAAATACTGTACGATTCAGCTCTTATCTTAACATTTCAACTTTTACAACAAGGCTTGTCTTCTTTCTTTTTCTTCTTCATCTTCCTGTCAGCGGCAGTGAAGGTGACGTTGCGTAGGAGGGTGGCTGGAACGGTGCACTTGGCGAGGCAGCGGCCCGGACTGGCTTGGCAGTGGCCCAGGGACTCTGGTTGTGGTATGCCTGGAACGGGATCTCCAGCCCAGGACGAGGTGGTGGCTGAAGCAGAGTCAGGGATTCCTGGCTGCGGTAGGCCCAGAGCGGGGTTATCTGGTTGTCAGTGAGGCGGCAGCTCCTGGTTGCGGTAGGCCCGGAGCCAGGGTCTCCTGGTTGCGGGGCGATTGTGGGTCAAGCACAGCACCTGGCATTGTTGGCCCATTGGCGAGGTGGGTCCAGTGATGAAGAGATGGTGCCTGAAGAGTGGCGACTCTGTCGTTTGTAGGTCCACCGCAGGCAGTGGTGGTGAGCTAGCTCAGGGCTCTGGACTCATGGCGGACACAGCAGAACAAAGATAGACTCTCATTCACTGATATCTTTTTATTCTTAAACTATTCAAAATGTTTGTGGAAACAGTTGAAGCTTTTCACTATATTTTACAGTGTTGCTCATTGTACAGTACAAGTGACAATAAATTATCATTGATTAAAATCAAGTCATGTGAAATGTTGCTCGTGCTTCAACAGTGGCTGGTGAGGAATAAACCTAAATATCTCAAAGTATCATGTTTTCTGCAACATGGATGCAGATTAAACATAAATGTTGGTTATGTTTGAATTGCAATTGTTTCTAACACTGCAACTGACATCAGAATGACATGTTGATGAAACCGAGCAACAATTTCCATTTTGCTAGTTGCACTAGTTTGCTTTCCAACAGTTATACAGCACGTTTGCCTTCATTGCTCAGATCTTTTGAGTACAGGCGTTGGGGCGTTCTGCTGCGGTTGTACAAATTCATAAAGCCGAAGTACAAAGGGATCTGGGAGTGCTAGTACAGGATTCTCTAAAGGTTAACTTGCAGGTTGAGTTTGTGATTAAGAAAGCGAATGGAATGTTGTCATTTATCTCAAGAGGGTTGGAATATAAAAGCAGTGATGTGCTTCTGAGACTTTATAAAGCTCTAGTTAGGCCCCGTTTAGAATACTGTGTCCAATTTTGGGTCCCACACCTCAGGAAGGATATACTGGCACTGCAGCGTGTCCAGCGGAGATTCACATGGATGATCCCTGGAATGGTAGGCCTAACATACGATGAACGGCTGAGGATCCTGGGATTGTATTCATTAGAGTTTAGAAGGTTGAGGGGAGATCTAATAGAAACTTACAAGATAATGCATGGCTTAGAAAGGGTGGACGCTGGGAAGTTGTTTCCGTTAGGTGGGGATACTAGGACCCATGGGCACAGCCTTAGAATTAGAGGGGGTCAATTTAGAACGGAAATGAGGAGACATTTCTTCAGCCAGAGAGTGGTGGGCCTGTGGAATTCATTGCCACGGAGCGCAGTGGAGGCCGGGACGTTGAATGTCTTCAAGGCAGAGATTGATAAATTCTTGATCTCGCAAGGAATCAAGGGCTACGGGGAGAGTACAGGTAAGTGGAGTTGAAATGCCCATCAGCCATGATTAAATGGCGGAGTGGATTCGATGAGCTGAATGGCCTTACTTCCACTCCTATGTCTTATGGTCTTAGGACATTGATGAGGCCTCTCCTGCAGTACTATGTACAGTTCTGATCGCCCTGTTATAGGAAGGATATTATTAAATTGGAGACAGTTCACAAAAGATTGGATGTTGGTGGGAATGGAAGGTTTGACTTACGCAGGTAGGCTGGATAGGTTCGAACATTTTTCACTGGAGTGGAGGAGTTTGAGGGGTGACCTTATAGAGGTTTATGAAAGTATGAGGAGCATAGATAAGGTGAACAGCAAGGGTCTTTTCCCTAGGGTGAGGGTGTTCAAAACCAGGGGCCATATTCTTTAGTTGAGAGGAGAAAGATTTAAAAAGGACATGAGGGGCAACTTCTTTTCTATCTAGGGAGTGGTTTGTCTATGGAATGAACTGCCAGAGGAAGTGGTGGATGTCGATACAGGTACAAATTTAAAAGACATTTGGGTAAGTACATGAATAGGAAAGGTTTGGAGGGATATGGGCCAAATAGGACTAGTTTAGTTTGGGATCATGGTCAGCGTGGATTAGTTGGACCAAAGAGTCTGTTTCCACACTGTTTAACTCTATGACTCTCTGACTCCGTAACTGCTGATTCAATTTGAAGAAATAATTGCCTGTGAGATGTTTGTATTCCATTGTGTAACAGAGAATTATTTTCAGATTTGCTAATACAATAAATGGCAACCAAGGAAGTTTTCCCTTTATAGGCAGTCCTTGGGTTGTGAACAGGTTCCATTCTTGAATGTGTTCTTAATTTGTACACAAGTTGGAACACAATGCAAGACAATATAAAATAGCTGTCTTAAGTACAAAGAAACATTAGTTTGTCGGATATTTAAAATTAATACTAATACACCCATGTAGAGGATTGCGTTTGTAACTATCAATAATCATAAGTTGGACATCTGTAAATTGGGAACCCCTCCGTAATAACATTTATTCAGTCAAATTAATTATACTTTCACTCACTTTGCCTTTCTCTTTGCTTTCTTTTGTTTCTTGTTAATCATTTTATTCACTTCCTCTTCACTGAGGATTTTAAAAACCTCAAGAACACCATCTGTGCCCTGTAACACAATTGTCAAATGCAAGATTAATGTGGTTTGTACAGCATAGTTTGGTCTTGCAAGCTTAGTTTTGCTCCATTTAGGAATTAGAGTGATAGATTTCCACTTGTCTGAGAAGTAAAATTGTAACTGTCTTTTAACCTATTTTATTCCATGTAACTTCTCCCTTCTTTAATAATAATTATTCACACAAAAACAGTAATGTGATTCAAAAGATACTTCAATTCTTCATAATTGCAATATTATTGATAACTTTGTGACAATTTTGCTTTTTTTCTTAAAACATGACTAGTTTAGGTGTGTAAGAGTGTGGGCAGTATTTAAGTTTAATGAAGAACATATTTTTTCTACAATCACAATGGTATGTTACTGATTAGTTTTTCTAGATATATATTGCCCATTTTATTTAAGTCTACATATCAAATAAGCATGAAATTCAGACATGGGACATTTCTAAAGCAATAAGAAGGGAATACAATTGTAAAATTATCCACATTTCTTTACAATATTTGCGGACGATACTGGAATTGGATTTTCAATGTTACATGTATCAAAAGCCGTTGAACATGCTTTCTGAAAAAAAATCCGAATTCCCAATGCCCAAAATAAGGTCTGAACAGAGTTGTAAAAATAAAAATTACAAAGACATGATTACATGAATTAATGGAATAGTCTCACGTGTTTTTCAAGTTCTTGCTTGGAAAACTCATTTTTTTTCCAAAACCCTAGTCTTTTGAGCTGATTTTTGTTCCTATGGCTGTAATGTTTGGAAATCAATTTCAACTGTGTAGTCAGAGGTTGTCTAATGTATCTAGCTTGGCACAGCATATCAGCATTACTCAGTTATACCATAGGAATATTTATCTCAAATATCTTCAGATACCCCTCAGCCTCCATTACTGACAATGGATGTACATTGAGAGCATCGAGAGTATTGAATTTGTACTGCGCCACCTTGGAGCAGAATATCAGATATGGTGAAGTATTGAATTGTGTATTGCATTCAGCCAAGGAGCAAACAAAAACTTTTGCATCAGGCCTAAGGCTCTGCTGCTCCATTTCCATTCAATCCCCGGGACTGCTGAACACAGTGGAGAACTGTCTTTCCTATTCGACCCCCACCATCTGGGTCTGCCATATGACAGTGATCTGCTCCCAACCTCCTGGATCTTCCGAGCCCCAGATCTGTTTCATTCCACCCCACACAGTGGGCCTGCCGAAACCACAACCTCCCCCCATCTCCACGGATTCACTAAGTAACCAGCAGCAGAACATGCCCTCCTGGTAGGATGAGTGGCAGTTCAATTGAGCCTACTCCTGGCCTTTTTAATGGAAAGACATTTTCTGAGGTTTCTGAGATTCTTTTCCTCCTCCTGGTTTTGGCGTAGGTCAAGGTGGCAGAGCCAAGGGGGAAGCAGAGGTTGGGAGCAAAACGAGAATCTCACAACTAGTGCTGTTAAAAAAAAAAGGGGTTGTCCATAAGATGGATGAGGAAATTTTTTTCTCCTACAGAAGGTTGAGTTTTTGAGACACTTTCTCAAAACAGGTGGAAACAAACTCTTTATATTTTTAGGGTGGAACTAGATAGATTCCTGATAAGGAAGTGGGCGAAAGATTATTGGGGAATGGCATAGGTGTGAATGTAATCAGCCATGGCAGAGCACGTATGAGGGGCTGAATGGCCTACTTCTGCTCCTCCTTTGTGTCTTTATATGTTCATGAAAAGGTACATTTACCTTATTCAAAATCAGAGTTCCTCCAAATGGTGGAAATTTCTCATCCCTATGTATTGCTACTTTTGTGTGTGTGAGATTGCGAGAGAGAGAGAGACAGAGAGACCATACAGATGACTGAAACAGAAAGCTTTTCTTCTATTAAATGCTGAGTTCTTCTGAAAAATGTTCAATTTTGAAGCTAATTGATTATGAGACTCGCAATTTCTTTTTTTTTTGAAAAATCAAACTTCAGACCAATTTTGGACTTGAACACAGACCATCAGGTCCAGAAGTAGGGACATTACCATCGCACCTCAAGAGCTTCCTGTGACCCGTATTTTATTGCCAAAAGGGGTCATTTTTAATCATTTACACCTTTGATAAAGCAAATGCAACATTAGGATGAATTTGTTTTTGACTAAGTGTGCAGTTTTTGGAGTATTGTTTGACAACACAATAAGGGTTTTCTCATAATTCCTTACTAAATTAGCCTCATTAATTACTGATCACACCACGACAGTGTGCCAATGGCCGATTCCGGACCCATCTTACCAGACGCCATTCCCAAAAGAACTTGCCCCTGCCGGGATTTCCCATAATTCACTGGCATCCCTGAGGTCATCTTTAAAAGGCCATTGTGCATCCAGGCAAGTACGGTCAGTCTGGAGCTACCCTGCATATTTCTAGCCATTTGTTTCAGATGTGACAGAGCAAGGAAATATGGCACTCCACTTTGTGGTTAGCAACATGGAGGTCCCGCTGGACAGAGTAATGCACAAGCAGGGAGTCCTATTCCCAGTTGAAAAGCCATGGCACCTGATCATACCAGCCTAGTCGGAGGTTGCCACCCAAGCCAGCGCTGTGCATTTCTCCAGATGGCTGCAACTGCAATATAGGAAAATGGTTACAGCACCAGTGTATGTGTCACCATCTTCTCTCTAATACCTCTATGCTACTCTCATAGCTACTAACCCTAACCCTAACCCTAAGCCTAACCTTAACCCTAACCCTACCCACCTCTCCCAAAAGGCTCATGCTGTACCATTCTCACTATTGTCCGCATCTTACTCTCGCCCACTGCAAGCCCTGACAGACTAAACTTACATGCCCACTGTGCCACCTACTCACTCGCTTGGGACATCTCACCAAAAATAATAGCCGTGTCACCCATTTTTGTCTCTAGTTATACTTGCCTCGCTCTCTTTCCAGAAGGAAAAGAGACCATAATCAGGCAGAAAGAGTCAGAACTAGTGTTGGGTTGCCCAACACTCAACACTAATGTGGAGAATATCCTGATTGTGACTGCTCAGAGTGGATGACTACCCATATCCAAGGCCCTGGACTGGTAACAAAGACTGCCCTTAACTTACTGCGCTGGGAGCCTCTAAACAAAGACTCAACTTGACTAAGGGAAAGCTTACATCGATGGCAAGTTTCCTGGCTTTGTGTGTACACTAAATGGCAAGACAATTTGAATCTTGTCTCCCTGGCTGAGGGGGAAAAGCACAAAAATGCCAGGCCAGGCAAGGCAAGGCAGTGCAATGCAGGGATGTTGTGACTGCATAGATAAAATTAGAGTGAATGAGTGCTGTGACAACAAGCAAGCAGGCCAGAGATGCAGCCTTGTCCAGTCCTTGAGAGACAGGAGAGTATCCCTGAGCTCTCAATGTCCTCTGCAGCAGCATTACAACAACAGTTGCCTGTGCATTCTGAGGTGTGTCATTTAAGTGCAGAAGCATCCCATACCTGGATTGGAGATGTTGTATGTGAGATCTTTGAGGCTTTCTCATAGCGGATGTCAAGGTCCATGGACATGGGATGTATGTGGCTAGTGCCCATGGAGCACGTCCTGAGATGTCAGTGCTTGGGGTGCAACATGGAATTACTTTGGAGGAAGTGGCAAATTGTGGTTGCTACTTACCCAAACCGATGCCCACGTTAAGAATTCTCCACATCTAGCCTGTTTGGCGTGTTTGGTATTAATAAGGAAAGTTGCGGCATTAATGTAGCATCTAACAAGCTTTAGTCCCCCTAAATTGGCAACTCACCGCAGCCTAGCGAGGATCCTGCACAAGACATGCAGTGAGTTGCTCTCAATGTCCAACTAAGCCTCACAGGACTTTTTGCGTGATTCTGCCACAAATGTCACCATTGCCCACTTCGTTCAGACCCCTATAAGATTCTGCTCATAGTAAATTAGTATCTTTGTTTGACTTAAAAAAAGAACAAAATTTGTTTAAACAGTTAGAACGGGAGAGAGGAAATTAAGAATGATTGAGTGAACAAATGTTTAAGGTGATGATTTTTCACTACCTGTTCATAGGAGAGAGTGAGTGAAGAAAGCAATGAATAGAAGGGTAAAGATGAGATTTGTGGTAATACAGAAAGGTGGCACAACGATATAGAAATTGGGTGTCTAGTTTAAAAGAGAAGCAGTAAAAGTAGTAATTAGAAGTGAGAAGTTGGCAGGAAGGAGGGTAGAGGAGATGAATGGAAATGGGTGGCACAATGGTTAGCACTGCTGCCTCACAGCGCCAGGGACCTAGGTTCGATTCTATCCTTGAGTCACTGTCTGTATGGAGTCTGCACTTTCTCCTTGTGTTTGTGTGCTCTGGTTTCCTCCCACAGTCCAAAGGTGTGCCATGCTGAAATTGCTCCACAGTGTCCAGGAATGTATAGGCTAGGTAGATTAGCTCCAGTAAATGTGCCGTTACAGAGACAGAGTGGGGGAGCAGGGTGGGATGCTCTTTAGAGGGTCAGTGCAGACTCAAGGGACTGAATGGGCTTTTTCTACATTGAAGGGATTCTATGAAAGAGGATGTTTCACTATCTAAATGGACTTTATTTGAGGGTCACCTTATTTTACAGAACTGATTTAAAACAATTTTAATAATAAAATTCAAAAAGACAGTCAGACATCTCAATCAGCAATTTTCCTGAGCCTCATTACTGCTCTAAAAATACTTGTATTTATATAGCATTTCCAAGTCACGTTGATACCACAAAGTACTTCAGTCACTTATTAATTTTTGAAAGGCAAGCATTATAATAGTCAGAAGCAGTATGTACTATCAATTTGTGCTGAAATGTTAAGTTGATCTTGCGCTCATTTCAGAGTTGTTTATCCAGATTTGTAATAAATTTGAGCACTTACTTTACTGCACACATTATATACAAGTATAGCTTGAGCTACTCAAAAAGTCAATTTTTATGAAAAAATCTTGCCAAAGTTAATTAGCAAATTATTTTAAATATCTGAATATTACAAAATATTGGTTTGGTTCTTGTGCATTCAATTAGCATATTTATAAACATAATGAAACTTACATGACAGGCAATAATTTTGTTACTGGCATCAGTTGCCAAGGAAACAACACGATCTCTGCCCTGCCGAAATACAGAGCCAATCTTCTGACACTTCAGTAAACGCTGTAAAGAAAATATAAAAGGATTACAAGCACAACCGGCTTTCATCCAAGAACCACACAGTATAATATGTCTTAACTAAAAGCCTAAATCAAAGCAGGTCTTAGCTCACAGTTGGAATTGACCTTTCACTTTCACTGGCTATTTAAATTTCAAATCGATGATCAGCTTCAATTTTATTCACCATTTTTCCCTTTGTTTGTCTCTAGTCCAGATGCTCATTCCAATGCTCTTATCTCCATTAAGCAATGTCTGAACCACATTCTGCCTCATGCTCTTCAGTAGCACTGTTCCATAATTCAGTTTCTGAATTCCCCACTGTCAATATCCTGGAGGTTACTATTCATCAGAAACTTAACTGGACCATTCACATAAATATCATATAGATACAAGGCAAGGTCAGAATCTGGACATTCTAGCAGGTGGATCAAGTCCTGACTCCAATAGACCTGTCCACCATATACAAGGTAGAAGTGTGACTAAATACTCCATACTTGCCTGGAGAACTGCAGCTATAATAACACTGAAGAAGTTTTACACTGTCCAGGACAAAGAACCCTTTTGATTGGCAGACTTTAACGGTTACTCCCTTCACGAATGACTCAAGAAGCAGCACTGTGTACAATCTATTTGACGCACTGCAGCAACTTGCCAAGGTTCATTTAACAAAATCTTCCAAGTTAGCCTCCTCTGCCATTTAAGAAGGATAAGGCAGCCAATGTATGGAAATAAAATAATATGCAATCTCCCTTCAAATCACACAGCATCCTTACATTTAATTAACATTCCTTCACTGTGGCTGGTTCAAAATTCTGAATTCCCTTTCTAACAGTACTCTGGGTGCATTTATGCTGCAGGAACTGCAAATGTTCAGGACAGCAGTTCAACACCACTTCTAACCACTTCCTCAATCTAAATAAAGGAACCTACAAAAGATATGAAGATGTGGATGAGGTTGATAGAGGCATAACTTCATTAAAAAAAGTGACAGTGTACAGGTAATGTCTAATATATAAAGACCTAATGCAAGTCTTGCTACAGTTAAAAGTTCCTTGAAAGAACATAGCAGGACAAATGGCCCAACCATGGCCAACAAAAGAAATTAAGTTTAATATTAATTCTAAAGAGCAGTTATATAAAAATGCTAGAAAACATAGCCAGCCTGAAGACTCAGAAAAGGAAGATCGAGAGGTTGATTAAGAAGGGTAAACAACAGCATGAGACTAAACTTGCATGAAACGTAAAAGTGAACAGTAAGAGATTCTCAAGTATGGAAAACAAAAAGGATAGTGAAGACAAATGTGGGTCCCTTAAAGTCTTCAACCAGAGAACTGGTAATAGCGAACAAGGAAATGGCAGCGCAAACAAACAACTATTTTGTTTCTAGCTTCACAGTAAAAGACAAATAACTCCCCAGAATGAGAGGGAAACAAGGATCTATTGGGAAGGATGAATTGAAGAAGATTAGTTTTAGTTGAAAAAAAATGCTGGAGAAATTAATGGGATAGAAAGCTGATAAATCCCCAGCAACTGATCATTTACATCCCAGAGCAGTAAAAGATGTGGCTATGGAATAGTCAGCACATTGACTGTCATCTTCCAAAATTCTGTAGATTCTGGAACAATCCCTGAAGGTTGAAGAGTGGCAAATGTAACTCCACTATTTAAAAAATGAAGGATAAAACAGGAAATTACAGACTGGTTAGTTGTTAGTAAGATCAGTAGTAGGGAAATGCTGGACTCTATTACAAAGGATATGATAACAAGGCTCTGAGAAATGATCAACCGGTTTACAAAAGGTTAACATGGATTAATCAAAGCAAAATCATGTTTGACAAACGTTCCAGTGCTTTTTGAGGATGCAGTTGGTGAAATAAGTAAGAGAAAACCTGCGAATGTACCATGCTTGAATTTTCAGAAAGTCCCATGTAAGAGGTTTAGTTGCAAAATTAAAAGCACATAGGATTGATAATAATATACTGGCATGGATTGGGAATTGGTTAGTAGACTGGAAACAGAGTAGGAATTATTGGGTCTTCTTTGAATTAAAAGGCAGCAAAATGTGAGGGACCACTGTAATTGTGCTTAAGACACAGCTACGCACAATATAAATCAATGATGTGGATTAGGGAATCAAATGTAATCTTTCCAAGTTAGCTGCCGACACAAAGCTAAGTGCGATTGACAGTGGTGAGGTGGAGGTATTGTTATTAGATTAGTAATCCAGAGACTCTGGCTAATGGTCCAGGGACTTGCATTCAAATTCCACCACTGCAGATGGTGACCTTTGAATCAGAATTTGAAATTAAAAACTAGCCTCACACCATCACTAAAGAAGAAAAAAAAAGGTTGCATGGTCAGATTAAGGTAGTTCTAACACAAATTGTTTTTCTAGTCTGAATACAAGATTGCAGCACATACTGTATTTTGAAGAATATTAACAATCCTGTTCTTTTTTTGTTCAAATTGATCTAAGATGTAATTGTTAAAGAAAAGAACACAGTTATAGAAGTGGGACTCACGTCCTCTGGATTTTCATTCAATTCCTCTTCAGTTACTTCAGTATTTTCAAAGGGACTCTTCATCTTTTTAACATTAGGTTCTCCAGCTTCCTTCTCCTGAAAAATAATTCACAAAGCAGAAGAAAAAAGATAAATAGACTCCTTTCTGTTTCTGGATGCAGCTAAGTTGTCAAAGGTTAATCCAACTGGTCATTTCAGAATTCCTGCGGTCTCTATCATGTCTTAAAAAGGAAACACAATGAACAGGCTTAGGTTTTGCAGATCAATACCACTAAGCTAGAAATAGCATGCTCTGTCCTTGCTTAAGCTCTTGAATTTTCATCTCCCCAGGAGAGTGACATCAAATGGCATAAAAGTTGCCGAACTAGTTTACAAGTGAAGCTGGTTGTCGAGCAGAAGGATGATAATGGTTTGGTTGATTGAGCAAAACAGTGGAATTCAATCCAAAGAAGTATGAGGTAATGCATTTGGGGAGGGCAAACAATGCAAGGGAATACATAATAAATGGGAAGAATTGGAGAAGGGTAGGAGATATGAGAGACCTTGGAGTACAATATGGCAGAAAAGGCGGTAAGGAAGGATATGAGAAGCTTTCTTGCTTTAGGTGAATATACAAAAGCAGGGATGTAATGCTGGATTTATTAGGACACTGGTTAGGCCACAGCTGGAGTTTTGTGTCCAACTATGGTCACCACATTACAGCAAGGACATAACTGCAATCTAAGAGTACTGTGGAGATTTACAAGAATGTGGCCAGGGGTTGCAAATTGCAGCTATAAAGGAAAAATTGGATAGGTTAGGGCTCAGCTTGTGTCAAAGGTGCCTAGATCTGCACCTGAAGCATTGTAACCTACAAAGCTATGGAACAAGTCCTGGAAAATAGGATTAGAATGGGTTCCTAGTTTAACTAACCAACAGAGACACGATTGGCTAAAAGGGCCCTTTCTGCGCGTAACTTTTCTATGATTCTGAGGAACAAATATTTTGTGTCAAGTTTCACTGTAGAAGACACAGGTTGCAAATCAGAAAGGGAGGGTAACCGAGGTGCTAAACAGAGTGAGGAATTAATGTCAGTAGAGAAAATGAACTGGAGAAATTTAAGAGGCAAAAATCAGACAAATCTCCAGGACCTAGGAAACTTCATTCTAGCTTTCTAAAATAAATAGTTGCAGAAAGAGTGGTTATGGTTTTCCGAAGTTCCCTATTTCTGGCATATTACCAGCAGTTGAGAGCTGAACACATGCAACACAACAATTCAAGAAGGGAGAGGGAAAACAGGGAACAATTGGAAACTTAGCCTGATGTAACTCATCAGAAATGCTATCATTTATTATTAACAATGTGGGACTTGACTGGATTGACACTTGGAGGTTGTTGCTGCTGGTTGGGGAATTTAATCTGGAAAAGGAAAATTGAGAATTTGAGTGCTGCTGAAAAAAAATACCCATTTTGCCCAAGTTTTTCAGCTTGCACTCATCAGGACAATTCACACAATTTACTAATATAAAGATAATAAACATGTTTATATTGTTTGGAAGGAAAGTGCTGATTGGTTGGCAAATGGACTGATCAGTACAGGCATTGTCATGGGGAATGCACCAGTTAATGATGATTGACGGTGAACTGCAAAGCTTTGTTTAAATTTTAAACTAAGGAGGTTGACCCTGTTTTGTCAATGCATTGCCCTAAGAAATGAACCACAGAATGGTTGTCTCCTGATGAGCTGAAACAAGTGCAATGTGTGTGAAATAGGGTACATGAAAGAAAACCTGCGGGACAATGGTGACCCTAATCAGATCAATGAGAGGCTGAATGGCCTATTCCTGCTCCTATTTTTCAAACTTTTATGATTGCAAAGATGAAAAGCTCCAATAAAATGACGTCTTTCTTCAGCAATCTTCAAGTTCTATACCACCAAACTGAGAATAATGCTTCAAACTAAATTGCTAACTAAAGGATAAGGAGACATTAGTTCAATTTAATAAAAGATAAATTGAGGGCAAGTTCAGTTTGTTTATACAAAAAGAATGATCAATTCAGGGAATTGTCTCCCAGCTAGAGACAAAATAAAATCTGGGTCAGTGAAGAAATGAAAAATGAAATGATTGAATAGGGAAAATGTAGGGTCTTTTGGAACAATAATCTAAAATGGACTAAATAACTTGGAGATAGCAAGAACTGCAGATGCTGGAGTCAGAGACAACACAGTGTGGAGCTGGAGGAACACAGCAGGTCAGGCTTGGGGGATACAAGTGTACCGGAATTGGACGTCCATAGTGAAGATAAGAAGTTGAGGGCCAGGGAATTGAGTCTTGGAGGAGGTGGAGGGCGTGGGTAGTGTCCCGGATGTAGGTGCAGAGTTCTGGACCAGGGGGACAAAACAGAGTCAAGATAAGTGAGATAAGTTCAATGGGGCAGGAGCAGACTGAGACATTGGGTTGGCTGGGGCAGTCAGGTTTGTGGATTTTGGGAAGGAGACAGAAACAGGTGGTGCGGGGAACGATGAAGTTGGAGGCTGTAGATGGGAAGTCACCTGAGGTGATAAGGTCATGAATGGTCTGTGAGATTATGGTTTGGTGGTCGGGGTGGGGTCATAATAGAGGGGCGGTAGAAGGAGGTGTCAGCGAGTTGGCGCCGGGCCTTAGCTGTGTAAAGGTCAGTGTGCCATACCATTAAAGTACACCCCCACCCACCGCCAGCCCCCCTGGTGGCTGGAAAGTGGGAAGCTTCCAAAATGTGATAACAAGAGTCCAGAGACAGTCTGCTCTTGTTAGGGTGAAGGGCAAGGCTGGTAGGTGTAGGGAATACTGGATGACTAGAGAAATTGAGGTTCTGGTCAAGAAAAAGAGGGAAGCATATGTCAG
Source organism: Ginglymostoma cirratum (assembly GCA_024137785.1). Lineage (NCBI taxonomy): Eukaryota > Metazoa > Chordata > Chondrichthyes > Orectolobiformes > Ginglymostomatidae > Ginglymostoma > Ginglymostoma cirratum. Next base: position 3,931,678 of record JAHRHZ010000032.1, read on the forward strand.
GTATAGACAGCAGGAATTGAGTGATTCCCTACAAGATTATAAAGGCAGTGTAAGTATACTTAAGAAGAAAATCAGGAGGGCAAAAGGGGATGAGAGATAACTTTGGCAAATAGGCTTAAGGGGAATCCAAAGAGATTCTACAAATATATTAAGGACACAAGGGTAACTAGGGAGAGAATAAGGCTCCTTAGAGATCAGCAAGGCCACCTATGTGTGGAACCACAGGAGATACTAAATTAGTATTTTTGGAAAAGGATATGGGAGCTAGGCAACTTGGGGAAATAAATAGCAACATCTTGAAAAATATCCATATTACAGAAGATGCGGTACTGGATAAGGTGGATAAATGCCTAGGACCTGATCAGGTGAACCCTAGAACTCTTTGGGAAGCTAGGGAAGTGATTACTGGGCCCGTTGCTGAGATATTGGTATCATCGATAGCCACAGGTGAGGTGTCAGAAAATTGGAGGTTGGTTAACATGATACCACTAGTTACGAAAGGTAGTAAGGAAAAGCCAAAGAACTACAGACCGGTAAGCCTGACATCAGTAGTGGGCAAGTTGTTGGAGGGGATCCTGAGGGACAGAACGTATATGTATTTGGAAAGGCAAGGGCTGATTAGGAATAGTCAACATGGCTTTATGCGTGGCAAATCAGGTCTGTCTAAATTCATTGAGTTTTTTGAAGAAGTAACGAGGAGGATTGATAAAGGCAGAGAAGTGGATGTGATCTATATGGACTTCATTAAGGCTTTCGACAAGTTTCCACATGGTAGACTGGTTAGCAAGGTTAGATCAAACGGAATACAGGGAGAAGTAGCCATTTGGATGCAGAACTGGTTCAAAGGTAAGAAACAGAGGGTAGCTTTTCAGAATGGAAGCCTATGACTAGCCATGTGCCACAGAGATTGGTGCTGGGTCCACTGCTTTTTGTCATTTATACAAATGATATGGTTAGTAAGTTTGCAGATGACACCAAAAGCGGTGTCCTAGTGGACAGTGAAGAAGGTTACCTCAGAATACATTGGGACCTTGATCAGGTGGGCTGAGGAGTGGCAAATGGAGTTTAATTTAGATAAATGTGAGGTCCTGCATTTTGGAAAGACGAATTGGAGCAGGATTTATACTCTTAATGGTAAGGTCCTAGTGAAGTCTGCTGAACAGAGACCTTGGGATGCATGTTCATAGTCCCATAAAAGCAGAATTGCAGGTAGACAGGGTAGTGAAGAAGGCATTTGGTTTGCTTGCCTTTACTGGTGCATAAAATATAGGAGTTGGGAGGTCATGTTGCAGCTGTACAGGACATTGAACACAATATTCTAGAAGTGGCCTAACCAATTTGGTCTCTCTGCAAAAATAAGAATGTTGTGAAACTTGAAAGGGTTCAGAAAAGATTTACAAGGATGTTGCCAGGTTTGGAGAGTTTGAGCAATAGGGCAAGGCTGAATAGACTGGGGCTATTTTCCCTGAGGCATTGGAGGCAGAGAGGTGACCTTATACAAGTTTGTAAAATCATGAGGGGCATAGATAGTGTAAATAGCCAAGGTCTATTTCTCAGAGCAGTGGAGTCCAAAACAAGACGGCATAGGTTTAAGGTGAGAAGGGAAAGCTTTAAAACGGATCTAAGGGGCAACTTTTTCACACAGAGGGTGGTGTGTGTATGGAATGAGCTGCCAGACGAAGTGGTGGAGGCTGGTACAATTACAACATTTAAAAGGCATCGGGTTGGGTGTATGAATAGGAAGGGTTGAGAGGGATTTGGACCAAATGCTGGCAAACAGGACTACATTAATTTAGCGTATCTGGTCGGCATGGACGAGTTGGACCAAAGGGTCTGTTTCCATGCTATACAGCTCTATGATTCTAAGTAACTATAACAATCAATCAAATCACCAGTTACAAATGATATTTTTGTCTTTCTTTGTATTTGCATGACGTTTTTACCTCATCCAGGTAACAAATGTCCCAGGTCCTCAGTTCACTATCAGATGATCCAGTCATTATTCTCTTTTCATCTGACAGTAGCACGAAGCCCCACACCTAGAGTAAACACAGAAAGCAACAGGTTATTTCCTTTTGTCAAACAAACTTTAAATTAGTCCATCTTGATTCAACAATTTACATGTAGGATAGAATTGTATTTGAATTTCAGGGAACAATTTAAAATATTTGTTCAATTAAAAAAACGCAAGCATCTCCATTTATTCAGGGAATGCCATAATCTAAAACAAAAGCAGAAATTGCTGGAAATACTCAGTAGGTCAGGCAGCAGAGAAACCGTGCGAACAGTGCATCAAAACTGGGAAAAGTTACAAATGAAGCACATTTTCAGCAGTACAAAATCGGTTAAAATAGCGGAAAGGAGAAAATGAAGAATTCTGTGAAAGGGTGGAAGGCAAAAGACAATAAATGGCAAAACTGTAGGTCAGACAAGTCAAGAAAGGATGGTAATAGGAAAATGTAGAGAAGTAAATGCCTGGATTTTCCGATGATGAGCTAATCATTTTTGTAGCCGGGAGTTGTCATAGGAGCTCGGCAGAAGTCCTGATGTAACATACTCTGAGGGAATTACCCTGGAAATTGAAGATTCTGCTGGGCAATTTCCATATGCCTAGGACCATTCAAAAGTATCTATTTAAATCAGAGAATTCAGATGTTTCCGCTGCTGTTAAGCAATACTTAGCAAGGAAAAGCTAGAATAATAAAAAGCTATTCTAACTCCCGAGTAATTACTAACCTGACCCTCAACAAACAACGTAGATACTTGGTACAACAGCACCCCCCGACCTCCTTACAACCTACAGACCCTGATCCACGTCTCCCCTCTCCATTTGGCACCTGACATTTACCTCGGGCCCAGAACCTGACAGCCCCACCACCAGACCTGACCTATGTTCCCACTGATCTTTCTCCTGCCACACAGGCCTCTGCGTGGGGCGATGCAGCAACACGCCAATCAGTGTGCATGGGATCTCTGAGCCGCACAATTTACAGGGAACGTTGAACCCAGTACCTGTCTTCACCCCCAAGGACTGACATATGCTCCCCCACCCCACCCCACCCCAGCCCCTCCCTCTCATCATTTATTTGACTCTTTTTCCACTTGGCACTCTACCCTCCTAACATTAACTTTACATACTCATCCGTTCACAGGAGTTGCCAAAGTAGCTGTGATAGTGGACCACAACCGAATGCTATGGAAAATGCTGTAGTTTGCCTGCACCTGGATATCCTGTATTAGAAGGGATCTGTTAGATTTCGTCGTTTCTGAAGGAGCCCTAGTTTAAGATCTTGTGTCAAAAATGCGGAGTGCTTTAATCTGTGTTGCTACTCCTCAGAAATTCAACATCAAAGTGTGTAGAGGTGTACTAATTTTTTTTATTTTAACCTATTTTTCTAATTGACCTGTTCAGAGATGTTATTACACATCTCTGGAGCAGGTAGGATATGTACCTGGGTCTCTAGGAATGGCCGAATGATAATCAACAGCTGCTATTCTAAAAAAATGAGGCAGGAGAGATTATGACCTGCAATTGACTCACTCTATGGTGAGTCAGGAAGGCTACAAAGAGCTTAATTGAGAGATGAGACTTCTTTATTCCCAGTGTGGAAGTAGGCCATTCGGCCCAACAAGTTCACACTGACCTTCTGAACAGCATCTCAGCACTACCACCAACCCCCCCAACCCCGTCCCTGTAACGCTGCCTTTCCCATGGCAAATCCACCTAGCCTGCACATTCCTGGACATTATGGCAATTTAGCATGGCCATTCCTGGGAGGAAACCGCAGCACCTGGCAGAAATCCACACAGACACGGAGAAAACGTACAAACTCCACACAGGCAGTTGCATGAGCCTGGAAGTGAACCCGAGTTCCTGGCGCTGAGAGGCAACAGCGCTAACCACTGAGCTACCATGCTGTCTTGTTGCTTGAATGTCATATGAACGGTGTAACAAGCTGAGGACAGAGATATAAAGACTAGGAGTACAGCATGCAAGAAATTACATCCACACAATTTTTCTTTTGTAAAAGCATAATTTAAAAATACTGGAATCTGGACAACATGATTTAAAGTATGCCTACTTCATCAAAGAAAAATAGGAATTACACATTTCATATTTGACTGGATGAAGGGGCTACTATAGCATAAATTACAATAATCCAGATCCCGATGAAGTATATTGTCTCTTTTTCAAGACAAACATTATGCTTGTCACATTCAAACCTAGGCAGTTGAATCTGTTCAGACATCTACAAAATTGCCAAATCTCCTGCAAGACCCATGTGACAACAGCACAGAGACACTAAAAATGATCAAAATAACATTGCTGACCTCACTGCGATGACCAACCATGGTCTGGAAGCAATGCTGTGTATCCAAGTCCCACCACTTAACCAATGTGTCCTTGGAACTAAAGGAAGAGAAGAAAAAATACGAAAGAAAATTGCAACTTACTTAACTAATGATCATTTATTGAATGTTAAAATAAAATAATGCGAAATCAGTGAACCACCTGTGGTGTGCGACAAATAATTAAAAATCATCGTGCTACTTCAGTCAGCCAATCACTGCTGTGATCCAAATTTGCATCTCACTACCACTTTGTAAGTTTGAATATCCCCTGCCCATCATTCCTCTGAGTTTTGTAACAAGCAGGTACAAAAGAAAATTCAATTCGGTCCACCCTGTCACCTCGGTTAATATTCAAGATCTGCTTCTCTTCTTAATTTAACTTAATTTTTTTCTCATCCTGCACTCCATCCCTTTTCATTACTGGTCGATGCCATTAGTACATGAAATGTGGCTTCAAACTATTAAGCACAATAACAACAAAAGGCTCATTACAATCTATGCGAGGGCGTCCTCTCTCCAAACAATCTAACAATATTGCTGCAAAACTGAAGCCACAATATTTTAGTGAATGACTGGCTAACTTATGGAGCAAAGCCCTTGAGGACAGGGTGAAAGACTTTAGTATTGGTCCATTAAGATGAAACTTAAAATAGATTTCTTTCAAAAATAATCTTCATTTGGGGTTGCAATATAAAATTATAATTTGAGACATAACTTGTGGTAAGCATGATACACGTCGGAGGAATACTGTGAATTTGATTCTCTAAGCTCATCATCACCAGCAATTTCATCACACTCTTTTTGAGTGCGTTGTAGTTGTTTTAACTGACCTGTTTGGACATGTTATGACAAACATGTGGGGATGGCAGATCTTCAACACAGACTTCCTGGCCCAGAGGCAGGGGCACTACCACTGCACCACAAGTGCCCTTTGAATGTGTTGCAAACTAATATTGATTGATTGCTATGATGTGTAAACTGGCTTCACCATCATGGTGTGTGACTCGCATGATCATGATTTTTTTTTAACTAGCAATTCCTGTCCTAACCCCTGAAGCATTGAATTTCTAACTCTATCCACCTCCACTGAATTTACTCAAATTCTATGTTACCAACATTATTAATATGGCTTGTGTTGTTCTTTCCCTTTGCATCCTCACATCCTGTTCCCTTGAATCCTGGTTAAATTAAGACATATTAAACAGCATATTAATTCAGAGTCTGAGCATAATGGAATTCCCAACCCTACTCTGACTTTTCTCGTTATGAACATTCGTTTTTTTTAAGAGCACAAGCTTGGCTCTGTCAATCATTACTTTATTTTATCCTGCCTTCTCCTACTCTCTTCCTACCATGGTGCTGTGCTGCAGGACCTTAGCCCAGTGGAATGGTTTTCTCAATTTAAAAGGAAAAAATATGATTATTTTTCTCTTATATTACCTGGATACCAGAAAATTTCTGCCTTTCAAAAATGCTACGTTTGTAATGGCATCTTTGTGTCCTTTCAGTCTGTATAAACCACTCTCATTGATAACGTCCCAGATGATGATTTCTGTGTCCTGTAGTATAAGAAATGTAAGAGATTTCCCTTCAATTGAATCACTTTAAATGAAGCTTTGATTAACATTATAGAAGCTTTGACTAATGCCATAGATGTGCCACACAAAAAGCACCAAGCTAACGTTCCATATAAGTAAACTAAAAGGTGCTTTAAACTAATACAAAGCAAGTGCATATCAGTGTGGACTTCGTTCAGTGTTTCGGATAAAGGATCACCTTCAGAAAAATAAAGACGACAGGAGAACACCTATTTTGGGTACTGAAATCAGTTAGCCCTTTGTGTCTAAATTAGGGAACAGGAAAATCATCATTCTCTTCTCGCAAAGATGTTGCAAAAGGCAAATGTAATATTGTTTGAAACAGAAACAAAACATCTGCCTTCATCTTGGAGTGAAGATTAACACTGGAGGATGCAGCACTGGATAAGTAGGAACAACCATGTTTACTATGGTCACACAGTACACAATGTCACCAGTTCATCCTTCGACCCAAACGACATCTGCATTTATTCCCACCAAGATAAAGAGTACAGAGGAACAAAGGGATCTTGGCGTACAAGTCCATAGATCCCTGAAGGTGCTAGTGCAGGAAGGTAGCATGTTGAAGAAGGTATATGGGATGCCAGTCTTCATTAGCTGGGGTGTAGAATATAGGAGCAGGGAAGTCTTGTTGCAACTTTATAGAGCATTGATTAGGCTGCAGATGCAACACTGCGTACAGTTCTGGTCGCCACACTATCAGGTTAACAAGTACCGGAGAGGGTGCAGCGGGGATTCACCAGGATGATGTCTGGGATAGAAAGTCTCCATTATGAGGAGAGATTGGATCGGCTGGGTTTGTTTTCCCTGGAGCAGCGCAGACCTTGGGGGAGTGGCGTGAGGTTGGAGGTGGTTGGAATTCTGATTGAGGTATGCAAAATTATGAAGAACATTAATAGGGTGGATTGCAAGAATCTTTTCCCTATGGCAGAGTGTCTAAGACCAGAGGGCTCAAATTTCAGGTGAGAACTTAGTCATTTAGAGAGATCGGACGAGTTTTTTTTAAACCCATAGAGTGGCGTATATATAGAACATACTGCTTGAGAAAGTGGTGGAGGCAGGTACTCTCACAACATTGAAGAAGCATCTGGACGAGCATTTTAAATGCCACAGCATAGTAGGCCATGGTTCAAGTGCAGGTAAATGGGATTAATATAGTTTGGTATTTGTTGATCAGCATAGACACAGTGGGCTGAAGGGCGTGTTTCTATGCTGGTTGAGTCTATGACATTAGAAACCTGAAGAGAGTAATTTACCTTTGACCCCGAAACAAGTCGTGCTCCAAGGCTATCATAGTTGAGAACTGTTACTGAGGCTTTGTGCCCATTGAAGGTGACATTACTTTCGCCTGTCATTACATTGAAGATACGTATTGAGCCATCTTCATATCCAACTGCTAGGTGATGTCCATCAGGAGCAGCACACAAGTAGGTTACTTCATGTTTATTGCCCTGAAGAATTAATACCTGCAAATACAACACAATCAACACATTGTGACATTAAAACAAATACATCAGTCCAATTATTCACTGAAGAAACTTTTTGTAAGTTCGAGCAAATGGAATTTGAACAGAAACCCAAAACAATGTACAAAAGTTTCTAAGGATAAATTTCCCACTAAAAAGGGGCCGACATTCACGTGAGTAATATTTTGGAGGGGCTGAAATCTGCTGTCTTGGTTTCACGATTGCAGTGTGGCAGATCAGGTGCTGCTACTGGCAAACCCAAGGCAAAAGCAGGACAAAACTGTGCAGTCATAGCCTCGACATCACATGTGCACAGAAATGAGGAGTTGTCCTTTCAAATGGTATGCTATTCTAGAATTTAATTAGGTAGGTTTCCATCAAGGCGAGTTGAATGCCACAGTAAATGGGTGTTAAGTACAATGAGATTAGATCTTTTTTGGCTAAAATTCAGGGCATGACACATACATGAGTTTTATGAAAAGGAATTATTATTGCCGAAAAGTAACCTTTACAGGAGATCAATCATTACTTGATTATGAATGGCATCCTTTCTCTCATTAAACAGTGCTTGCGACTAAAAGGTAATTGCTCAGTTTGATCACATATACACACAAAAACATTAACAAACCCACCAGTTTACAGGATGTTAAACTAACCTTCTCTCCTTTTCGAATATCCCAAATGAATACATGCTCACAGGCAGCAACAGCCATGTATCGACCTCTCTCTCCCCGCAGCTGTACAAAAGTAATATTCGCTTTCTGACTTGCAATGACTCCAAAAACTGCACTGGCAACATAGCGTAGGTACTGCTTTGTCAATCCCATGACAAAGGTTTAAGCTTAACACAAGCAATTTAGAAATCTGCTGAAATAAAAATACCAAACATATCAATGAAACTCAATGTTTTGGAATATTCTTGTTTTCCCAACTGATGGCAAAGGAGAAGTGGGGTAATTATATGGATGAAAACTAAATACATTCAAGTGGCCCGTGTAACTGTGGTCTTTCAAAATCTCAGTCAATTCTTAGCTTTCTCTCAACCAATCATTTTGTTCTATAGCAAATGGAGTTTTCCAGTTAAATGTTATCGCCCGTTTGTTAGCCCAAGTCTGGATGTCCCCGCTCCCCCCGCCATCCCAATCATCGTCGGTTAGCTCCATTCTCCAAATAGTTGTGTAGGGTGCGATGCATTCAATCATAAGGGAACAGGCCGATTTCTAGTGATGACAATGCAGGTAAGGCAACTGATTTAAAAAATGACAAATGAGGGAAGTTAGCAACAGTGTCTTAGACTGTGACAATTGACCTCAAATTACAGAATATTTTTCTGTTTGTTTGGTATAAATCCAGCCACTAACATCTGTATAGATAGTGCACACGTACTGAGGCCAGACCTGTTAGTCTCACCGAGTCTTACTCTCAACAATCAAGAAAAGTCAGCACCTTATCTATATGGTGACTCTTCAGTCAAGAGTAATGAAGTCCCAAGTCAAATGGGAGCACAAATTGAAACACCCTTATATACAGCAGCAGAACAGATAGAACTGTGACATTTAGAATCTACTACAGAGAAGTAATGCATTTGGGCAGAAGGTGTGTGTGTGTGTGTGGTGACAACGATACTGACATAATTGCACAGTTCTAAAGAGTATGTAAGGACACACAGACTTGTTCTTGCACAAGTTATTGAAGGAGGCATGCCATCTTGAGTAGTTCCCCTATTCCCCCATTCCCTCTCTCTCTCCCCCCACCATTCCCCCTCTCTCTCTTCCCCCATTCCCTCCCTCTCTCTCTTCCCCCATTCCCCCATTCCCTCCCTCTCTCTATGCCCCCATTCCCCCCCTCTCTCTATGCCCCCATTCCCCCATTCCCTCTCTCTCTCTATGCCCCCATTCCCCCATTCCCTCTCTCTCTCTCTCCCTCCGTTCCCCCATTCCCTCCCTCTCTCTCCCTCCGTTCCCCCATTCCCTCCCTCCGTTCCCCCATTCCCTCTCTCTCTCACCCCCCCATTCCCTCTCTCTCCCCCCATTCCCTCCCTCCCTCTCTCTCTCTATTCCCCATTCCCTCTCTCTCGCTTCCCCCATTCCCTCCCCTTCTCTCAATTCCCCCATTCCCTCCCTCTCTCTATTCCCTCATTCCCTCCCTCTATTCCCTCTCTCTCTCCCTCCCCATTCCCTCCCCCTCCCTCTCTCTATTCCCTCTCTCCCTCTCCCCCCATTCCCTCCCCCTCTCTCTATTCCCACATTCCCTCCCTCTCTCTATTCCATCTGTATCTCTCCCTCTCTCTATTCCCTCTCTCTCTGCCCCCCCATTCCCTCTCTCTCTATTCCCCCATTCCCTCTCTCTCTCTCCCCATTCCCTCTCTCTCTATTCCCCCATTCCCTCCCCCTCTCTCTATTCCCCCATTCCCCCCCTCTCTCTATTCCCCCATTCCCCCCCTCTCTCTCCCCCCAT
>JAHRHZ010000032.1:3951551-3980006 GCA_024137785.1 Ginglymostoma cirratum
CTCATTCCCTCCCTCCCTCATTCCCTCATTCCCTCATTCCCTCCCTCATTCCCTCATTCCCTCATTCCTCTCCTCCTCTCCTCCTCTCCCTCTCTATTCCCCCATTCCCCCGCTCTCTCACCTTCCTGGCGGCGCCGCTGTAAATGCCCGAAGCTTCGCGGAAACACACGAGTCAGTCCCGATGACTCGATGACAGAGCGAGGAACAGATCAATCGGAGATAAAAGGTACTGCAGATGCTGGAGAATCCGAGATAACAAGCATGGGGCTGGATGAACACAGCAGGCCAAGCAGCGTCATAGGAGCAGGAAAACTTGACGTTTCGGGCCTGAACCTTCTGATGAAGGGTTTCGGCCCGAAACGTCAAGTTTTCCTGCTCCGATGATGCTGTTTGACCTGCTGTGTTCATCCAGCCCCGGGCTTGTTATAACAGATCAATTGGAGCCTGATTGTCATTGATTCCGCTTCAAAATGAATCAGGAAGAAGGGTCTAGGCCCGAAACGTCAGCTTTCCTGCTGGGCCTGCTGTGTTAATCCAGCTCTACACCTCGTTATCTCATATTCTCCAGCATCTGCAGTTCCCACGATCTCTCAAAATAGTTGCATGTTACATTCAAATATCACGAATTATTTACGAGTCCCTGGCGTGGAGAATTACACTGCAGGTCTGGCAGCATCTGTGAAGCAAAAAACCAGAGTTAGCGTTCTGAGAAGGGTCACTGGACCTGAAACCTTAACTGTTTTCTCCTTCACGCATGCTGCCAGATCTGCTGAGCTTTTCCAGCAACTTTGTTTTTGTTCCTGATTTACAGCATCCGCAGTTCTTTCGGTTTTAATGGAGAATCACAAATGTGATACTCAAATGTTTTGCTTTTGTTTTGTCGCTGATAATCGCAATGTTATCTTTTTATGTACTTGTGTAGTTCCAGAAGGTATTTCAGCCCAATATGTTAATCTAAGAGGGAAATTAATTCAACATTCACATGCATAAATGCCTTTTTTGGACCCTAACAGCCACACTGCTGTTATCTCACTTGTTACCATTTATACCACCATCGGGAACTTTAGGATTTCCTTTCTTTTAGAGTCAATAAAGATATACAGTGCAGAAAGAGATCCTTCAGTCCAACTCGTCCGTGCTGACCAGATATCCTAAACAAATCTAGCCCCATTTGTCAGCATTTGGCCTATATCCCTCTAAACCCTGCATATTCACATACCCATCCAGATGCCTTTTAAATGTTGTAACTGTACCAACCCCCACCACTTCTTCTGACAGCTCATTCCACACACGCACCAACCTCTGCACGAGAACTTTGCCCCTTAGGCCGCTTTTAAATCTTTCCTCTCTCAGCTTAAATCTATGTCCTCTCGTTTTGGACTCCCCCACCCCAGGGAATAGACCTTGTCTATTTTCCCTATCTATGCCCCACATAATTTTATAAACCTCCATAAGGTCACCCCGCAGACTCCAATGCTCCAGGGAAAGCAGTCCCAGACTATTCACCCTGTCTCTACAGGTCAAACACTCCAACTCTGGCAACATCCTTGTAAATCTTTTCTGAACCCTTCCATATTTCACAACATCCTTCTTAAAGCAGGAAGACCAGAACTGCACACTGTATTCCAATAGTGGCCTAACCAATGCACTGTACAGCCACAACGTGACCTCCCAACTCCTATATTCAATGCACTGACCAAAAAAAGCAAACAAACCAAACACCTCCTTCACTATCCTGTCTTTCTGTGCCTCCACTGTCAAGGAACTATGAACCCATGCTCCATGGTCTCTTTTCAGCAACACTCCCCAGGACCTTTACATCAAGTGTATAAGTCCTGCCTTGATTTTCCTTTCCAAAATGCAGCACCCCACTTTTATCAAAATTAAACTCCATCTGCCACACCTCGGCCCAATGGCTCATCTCATCAAGATCCCACTGCATTCTGAAGTAACCATCTTTGCTGTCCATTACACCTCCAATTTTGGTGCCATCTGCAAACTTACTAATCGTACCTCCTATGTTCACATCCAAATCATTCATCTCAATGACGAAAAGCAGTGGACCCAGCATCAATCCTTGTTGCACACGGCTGGTCACAGGCCTCCAATTGAAAAGCAGCCCTCCACCACCACCCTCTCTTGCTCCTTGTCGTTGTTCTTGATGCCTTTATTAATAAAGCCGAGGAAACTATATCCTTTAATAAACTTTAGGAACATTTTGCAAGTATTCAAGGGGGTGCAGGAAACATGCATGAGAATGGTTCCAGCGATAAGGAACTTCAGTTACAGAGCAAAGCTACTTGGCAAATAGAAGGTTGGGAGGAGATTTAATCAAGGTATTCAAATCATGAGGGGACTGGACACAGTAAATAGAGAGAAACTGCTCCCGTTGATGAACAGACGGCATAGATTTAAAATAACTGACAAACACAATGGGGGCAATGCATTGACTGATAACATAGGACACAATCAACTGAGGTTTTGAAAAGGGAACCGCTCGTTGTCTGAAAATGAAAAAACTGCAGCTATGAAGAGTGGTAAGAGATGAATTTCTCCTTCAGAAGGCCAGCCCAAATAGCATCGGTCAAATTGTCTTCTGTGAGTTAACATTTCAAGTATCTTCTACAGCTCCTGATATAAATGTCAAATTGTTGGAAAAATGGCCATGATCTTCAAGCCATTTGAACCTACCAGTGATTAACTGGTGGAACTTGGCATTCCAATCCTTCCAGAAAGAAAAGAACTCCAATAAAATATAAATTAACATGATTTAAATAAGAATGTCGAGTATGAACAAATACAGCATATATTTTTTAACAAAGCCAAAAATATTGCATTTGACAGAAATTTTATATAATTCGAGCGTGTTTCCGTTCCAATAACACATCTTTCGCAGCAAACCATGTCACTTCACTTTCGTAAAGACGCAGAGATCTGCAAGTTGAGCTTCAAAAGTTTAATTTCTAAGACTAAAGCCTCAACATTCGGTATGAGATGACACGGTGTGGAACTGGAGGAACACAGCAGGCCACGTAGCATCAGAGGAGCAGGCAAGTTCTTTCTAGAGAAGGGTCTAGATCCGAACCGTCAGCTTTCCTGCTGTTCTGATGCTGCCTGGCCTGCTGTGTTCATCCAGCTCTGCACTGATTTATTTTCTCTGGAGAGTCTTGGTTATGCAGCCTCGAGACATGTCACTTAATAGTTTGATTTCCTAAGCGCGGTGTTCTTGGTACTGTATTGTGAGACTCATCCCAGAGACTGAGATGAGTCTGTGTTGTCCATGAACCGTGCAGGGGGTTTAATAGGAGCACAGCCCACGGCGCTGGCTTTGGTCCTGGAAACGGTAAACCATGTGACAGCCGGAGGCTCTTTCTCTGTGAGGGGACACTATGAGAATTACCCCGGGGTTGGGGGGAGCTGACCCACTGTCCAAGGTAACAGTGAGCTCCCTGAACCCTCACAGGAACCATCGACCTTCGTTCTCATCGTCTGATCGAGTCTGAGCAAAGAGCCCGCCTTCCCTCCACCTCCCCCACACCGCCCCACCACCGCCAGCGAAAAGAGAGGAAGTGACGTCTGGAGTTGGTGACGATTTCCGGTAGTGGTTGCTGTGTGAGCTTTCGAGGTGGGCGGCGGAGGGAAGGACGGACGAAGTGACGGGGGGGGGGTGTGTTCCCGGTGAGCCCAGCTAGTCCGGGGCCGCTGGCGAACGGGTTGGTTCCCTGGCACCATCCAGCTCTGCAGTGGGCGGGATTTCCCCCTCCGTGCTCCTTCCCTCGATATGGATCCCCTGGGGGCCCGCTCCCCGATCGTCGACATTCAGACTTTACCGTGTTGGGCTCATGGCCCGGAGCCGCGGCAAGAGACTGGGGTCGGCGGTGAGCTGCAGCCGGACGCGTCCATCTCCTCGCCTTTCCCTTACAAGAAGGACATTAACAACAAAGTCATTCTATGGTACGTGTGCACTCAGGCTTCTTATTCTGTACCTGTACCTGCACCAAGCGGAGCCTGCAGGCACTCTCACCTCGATAGCAGCCGTGAGGAATTATTGTTTTTCAACTTGTGGTACCTGTCGCCGGAATTTATGTGTGTATAGTGCTCCCCTCTTCTGCAAGTGTTCAATGCTGATGTAATGGGGTTTCCTAGACCCTTGTGCCGTTCCCGGACGCCCGGGGTGACGCTAGAGAATGTGATCTTCCCTTTTTCTCAGTCGAGAGTTTCTAGTTAATACCTCTACCTTAGTTAAGCAGACTTCTCTAATATGTTAAGTCGCAGATCAAATTCATATTCATGGCCTCATTTAATATTGCTAGTGAACCCAGCGATTTCCATAGGTTTATTATCATTTTGAGCAAGTAATATTGCTTTGTTTTGAAATATGTTTCCCTTCCTTTTTCACTGCCTTGAGTTGTCACTCCCCGCACTCCAGTATCCAGGTTGTATGTAACTACTGAATTAGGGTTTGCAATTGCTAGCAGAGATTGAGTGCCCAGCATCTCCTGTCATTTTTGATGTAGGCTAGAGAACATTAAGGTGTTACAAAGCTAACTGCTTCTTGCATTACATATTCCTTTCTTATTGCTTGACCTTTTGTTCCTGCTCTCTCCTCTACTATATAGAGGATTACTCCTTGGATTTCAATTATTAGTAATTCTGTCCAGTTTTATGCTTTGGGAAATACTATGGTTGGCGATTGAGTTGATAAGGCTTTTTCCTTAAACATTAATTCTTTCACAATGGCTGCTGTCTCATTCCTCTGAAAATTCACTCTTAACTCTCTAACCTTGTAAATTATCTTCCGTGTCCTTCAATGTGGTGTTAACTACCAAATCAGTATTACCTTGTCCTACAACTCCAAACTCAAATCTTTCAAATTGAGTTTCCACCTTTTGTAGGTTGTGAATGGAAAATTATATACTGCACTCAATTTCAATCATCCTTGTTGGCTGAAATGTTTGAAACTTTGCAACCTTATTTATATTTTTATATTTTCTTTGTCATCATACCTTCTAATTTAAAGTTAGCATCAACTGCTACTGCTTCCCAGCTGGCCTGGACCTTCTGGTCAATGTCTCCAAAACATGGGAAAATTAACAGTAGGAGTAAGAATGTAGATTATATAAAACCAGGACTTTTTAAACCAAAAAAACTCATTTTTATGTTCGAGTTAATTGTCTTTTTTAAAAAAATTCATTTTGGTGGATATAAATATTTTAAGGCCCTATGCAGTGCACAATTCTGCAGCAGGAATGATATTCCTTATTGCTCCCATCTGATATGTCCTTTTTTTTATTTACTGGCAATATTTCTGCTGTAGGAGAAGGTCACCTTGACCTTACCAAGTGAAAAATAGCTGAAATCCAAGCCAGTGTGCAATTCACTCTGCTTGCTCTGTTCCGTTTTTGCTGGTTAAACGCATTGAACTGTTATTACTTCACTTGATTACTTCACTTCCTTGTTCCTATGCTCCAATTATGCAGTTTTTCTGTATGGAGTGGCTGTAACCATTTAACTTCCTGATGCTTTTCCTCTTCAAGTGCAATAGATCCCTCTGTTTCATTTATCTCATTCCATATCACTTTTCAGACCTTGATAGTCCTGCTTGTATGTCCTTTTTCTAATTTTGTGTGTTATTTGATATGTCACTTTCCTGAACTTCTGTTCATTTCTAAGGACATGACCCTGTGGCTTACTACTTTCATGATCTCTCACTTTGGCTGTGACCATCTGGGCAATTCATCAAGGTTCATACAAGCGTTAGGAGATGAGTTGTTTTCTGGGCACTGTACAAGCTCTAGTTTAGATGTTCAGTTACACCCAGTGTTTGCTTTACCATTATCCCAAGGTAGGTAAGTTGTCCTTTCAAGTGTAGATTCTTCATCCAGACACACTGAAGAATATGAAATGCTTGTGTAGTGGTTTATTCCCCACTGTCCGGAGAATTACTGGGCTGGTTTCAAAAACTTTTTAAAAAACTTTTTCTAAGTTTTTTTTTCCTCACTATTTTAGCTTAAAGTGTGAGTGAATTTGTCTCTTTATTCACTATTGTCAGCTGTTTCCTCATCTTCATAGTTCCATCTGAGCTACAGCATTCTGGGTTCAAGCCCCACTCCAGGACCTGAAGACACAAAGGAAGGCTGACATTCGAGTGCAGTACTGAGGAAATACTGCACTGTCACGGGTCATCTTTCAGATGAGACGTTAAAGGGAGGCCACCTGCCTATTTGGGTCCACGCAAAAGATCTAACGGCACAGTTTTGATATCCTTAATGCCCTGGCTAATTATTTCTCCTTCAATCAACATTACAAAACAGATTATCTGGCCATTATCACGCTGGGAGTTTGCCGATTGCAAATTGGCAGCTATATTTCCTGCAGTACACTTCAATATACTTCATTGGCTGTAAAGCACTTGGTGATACAAGCAAAATGCTGTGGAGCATATCTGAACCTATAAGCAAAACACAACATCTGTGGAGAGTTAGTCTTTCAAATCCAGTGACTTCTTCAGAATCCTTTGAGTTGTCTTGTTTGTTGTGAAAGGTGCTGTGTAACTAAATCACAATTTATTTTTGATATCAGCATAATTAAACTTGGTCTGTTGCATCGTTGACCATGCACACTTGACTGTCTAATTTGCCTTTGAATGCAGCCTGTTTGTTGCACTGTGCAGTTCCTTTTAAGATTAAAAGCAGAATTGAAAAGTTGCTTTTTATTAAGCCAGTTGCAGTAAAGCTGAAATCAGTAAACAAAATTATATCAACTCTAGCTATCACAGTCCTGAGGTCTGTGTAGTGCTACTTCATTATGTAAAATAATCAAACTGCACTAATACCAAATAAACTGACCTTTTAGTAGAGCATTCTTGGATTGTATTAGAGAATCTAGACTAGTGTTTTTATTCTAGAAAGCATCGTTAGATGGGAAAATTCCCTAGCATTATCAAGTCTGGTAGTGCTGTTGCCACTGCAGAAGATCAATATGTTTAGAGCAGATGGTGTTAGCTCCATTATAAAAGGCCTGTTAGACAAGTTACTTTGAACTAATAAAGTGTTGGCTCAAGCTCTCTGCTGATTTATTAATCTTTAAACCCCAATAAGAGATTCTGCTGTCTAGCAGTACTGCTATTTCCTTGATTATATATTTTGCCTAACGCAGTATTCACATATGAGTATCATTTGCTTTGCTGTGCAAATTTGTTCCCTACATGAAAAATTATTTCAGTGTATTTTGATCAGAAGAGAGTTTGGCTAAAATAATACACGATTGATTGCAGGTGGTTTTCCAAATTTACCTCTCATTGTTACTTGGGGCAGTGAATGATGTTTGCATTGGGTGCTGATGTGGGTTGTTAAATAAATTCTGTTAATAAGGTTGTTTATATAGTCTTATATAATTCTAAAAAGTTAGAGGACAGGAACTGGCTAACTTGAGTGTTAACCTTAGAGCCAGTGAGTTTCTTCATGAAAATACCATTGACGAAACTCACTGGATATTCACTTCTTGAAACACTGATTTTCCTCTTTGAAGCAGCTTTCTAATTAGAGTGTTTGGGTACGACACAATTGGTTGTGGCACAGATTTAATTTTCAGACTTTCAACCTCTAGAAGAATGTTTTTCTGATCCTTCATTACTGTCTTGCTGGCCATTGGCAAAGATTGTGCTATTTCCTATGATAAACTTACATAATCTTGCAGACCTTAATTTCACTTATCGGTTCTCATGGAAAAAAATACTCAATTCTTAAGACTTTCTTGATAACTATAATCTCCATTGCAATACCATAGTGAAACTATGCTGCATCTTTTTTTTTGTCATTACATTTTCCTTCCTACATTGGGTTACCCAAACATGTACAGTATTCTAATTGTAAACTAATCTGAGCATTATGCAAGTCATGGCCTTGCTCTTGTATTCAATAACCAGGTAGCAGACCAATGATTTAATTTGCCTTTTTGTTCATTCCTACCTTTTAATGACCTCTGCATGCATGCAAAGGTCATTTTGCTCTATCTTGGGTCCATTGTTTCCCTTTATTTGCTATTTATCAGGAAATTGTATCTGCTTTCTAACTAAACCTGCTACTTTGTCAGTGGTCGTCTGTAATCTTTCATAGTTTTGTAATTTGTCAACAAAACAACCTGCAGATTTGATTTGAATAGCACAAATTGATGTTCTCTGAATAATTTAAATGATGTGTACAAGTGTTAGTTAATAACTGAAGTCTTGGTGCAGTCTCTCATAAAACACCACTTAGCCCATCTTTCTGTTCTAAGTTCCCTTATTCCTATTCTTCAATCACTATCCGTGTGATCACAATCTCCATGATTTCTTAAATTGTCACAAAACTTGTGTTTATATGCATAGAAAAACATCCAAGGTGCTGCAGTATGTATGTGTAGTATCATGCCAGATCATCTAGTGTCATCTAGTGCAGATGAACTTATTCAGGATTCTGTTGAGTACTGAGAGATTTAGATAAACAAGCGATCTAATTTAAACATGCTATAATATTCCAGCAACATTATTTTAAATACAGCACCATTATTTTTGATTATGCCTGCTTTTTGTGAATTATATTATGCAGAGTAATTGTTCACAGTATGTAGTTAAGCAAGTAACCCTTTTTCACCTGGAGTAGCCAAGAATTCGGCAGAGAATGAGTGGGAGAGTACTGTTTTTTGATGTCACCTTGTAGAGATGGTGAGGATAACTTAGTACCTGAACACACACTGCTTTTGTCTCTGCCCTATTGACTTCCCCCATCCTCTCAGTGGGCTAGAGATAAAAGGTACTGCAGATGCTGGAGAATCCGAGATAACAAGCCTGGGGCTGGATGAACACAGCAGGTCAAGCAGCATCATAGGAGCTCAGTGGGCTACCTTGGTCCCATTGTCTGGTAGTCCCTCCTAAATCTGTCTTCCAAGTTCTCTTAAGGTTTGTTAAATCAACCTGTCCCTCTACTTTGTCCCTCTACTTTTAGTCATTTCAAAATCTTATTTTGTTTGGAACCCATTGTTTTGTACTACCTTAACGAATGACTTGGAGTTGTTTACTATATGAAAGGTGCCTTGTATGCTAAAAAGCTGTATTTTTTTTGACATGTTTAATACTTAAATCCTGACTGTTTAGCTGCATAGCTATGAAAATTTTCCACTCATTTGCTTAAATGCTTATTGCTGGAGGACTGTAAATGTTCTAATTTGCAGAAGAGAGGCATGAATACGGTGCACGTGGAGATAATGCTCCCACTAGAGAGAGAGACTAGGACCTGAGGGCAGTGAAGGGATGACGATTTAGAACTAAGATGAGAAATTTCTTCAGCCAGACTATGGTGAATCTGTGGAGCTCATTGCTGCAGAAGGCCAAGTCACTGAGTGTCTTTAAGATAGAGACGTTCTTTGGTTAGTAAGGTGATCAAGGGTCACGGGGAGAAGGCTGGAGAGTGAGGTTGAGAAACGTATCAGCTGTGATTGATGGTGGAGATTTGATGAGTTGAATGGCCCAATTCTGCTCTATTATCTTATGGTCTTACTGATGTTTAAAAGGGATGGTGTGGTTGATAGTAAGCAAGAAAGCTGTAGACTGTGGGAAGATATTAATGGATTGGTCAGCAAGGCAGTTAAGTGGTATGAAATCAATCCAGGAATGTATAAGGAGATAATTGGGACAGCAGGCAAGGGAGTACACCAGTTGGTAGGATTCCAAGATGGAAGGAATGGAGGAACCTTGGGGTATTATGCTTCCAGATCCCTAAAGCATAACTCAAAAGTATGATCAAGAGGGGAGGTAGGGTGCTTCCTTTTCTTGACCAAGTAGTAAAGCTAGAGCTGTTTAAAGCACTAATTAGACTGCAGTAAGAGTACTGTGTGTGTCACGGTCACCACATTACAGGTAGGATGCTATCACAGTATCGAGTGAATAGAAGAGATTTGAGAGTGTTGCCAAGAATGAGGAATTTTAGTGATGAGGAAAAACGGATTCTGAGATTTTCCTTGGAACAAAGAAAGCTAAGGGGAGAATTAATTAAGGTCCATAAAATCATAAAGTGCTTAGATACAGTGGAAAGGAAGCAGAGGTCAGTAACCAGAGGCAATAGATTTAAAGATTTTAGTAGAATGCTTAGAGGAGAGGTGAGTTTTTCAACTGAGGGTAATGGCGTCCGGATCTTGTCTGAAGTTGTGATAGAGCAAGAAATCCTTGTAATGTTTAAAAAAAAAGCTTAGCCTATAGATTCCAATGTCAAGCGGATAGCTATAAACGAAGAGCTGAAAGGTTGAATTAAACTGGATAGCTTTTATTCAGCCAGCATAGGCACAATAGACAGGCCTTCATGTCTGCTGTGTACTTTCAAAGTTTGCGCCTCATGTTAACTCTGGGGTGTAGTTTATTTTGCCCGCCCCCGTTTTTTTGGAACGGTCTTTCCCTCTCCCTCAACATTTCATAAAAATGAATGCATTTAATGTGATAAGAACATTCATGAGATGCTTCAGAAATGGAGAGGGATTAACCTTGACTCTTCTGTGCATGTGTGTGGGGCGGTGGTCAGCAATGGAAAGCATGATAAACAGTTTGGCTTTCAGCCTTTTAAGCGATACAAGTTGGGATAAAAGATAGAAATGGACAGGCAGAGTGCTTGAGATGCAGGCCAAAGTATTAAAAGTTTGGCGTGTAAATTGAGGTTGTTTGGAACGAAAGTCCCAGAAATGATCTGAATGTAAGCAATGGAAAACTGGGGATATGTGACTGGAAAAGGTTGCAATACAAGCTGAATCTGATCCTAGATAAGGTGTAGAGCTGGATGAACTCCGGCCAAGCAGCATCAGAGGAGCAGGAAAGCTGACCTTTCGGGTCTGGACCCTTATTCAGAAATGGAGCAGAAGGGGATTCTGAAATAAATACAGAGAGGGGGAGGCAGACAGGTCAGAGATGAGGATGGAGCCAGTAAAGGTGAGTGTAGGTGGGGAGTTGGGATGGGGGTTGGTCAGTAAAGGGGAGGCAGGGATGAGGCTCGTAGGTAGGGCGTGGGAGTTGAGATGGAAGGAGCGGATCGGTGGGAGAAAAGACGGACAGGTCAGGGAGGCGAGGACGAGCTGGGTTGATTTTAAGATGAGGTCGGGGGTGGGGAGATTTTGAAGCTTGTGAAGTCCACATTGATACCATTGGGCTGCAGGGTTCCCAAGTGAAATGAGGTACTGTTCCTGCAACCTTTGGGTGGCATCATTGTGGCACTGGAGGAGGCCCAGGATGGACATGTCATCCAGGGAGTTGAAGTGGTTCATGACTGGGAGGTGCAGTTGTTTGTTGCGAACTGAGCACAGGTGTTCCACAAAGCGGTCTCCAAGCCTCCGCTTGGTTTCCCCGATGTAGAAGAGGCCACATTGGGTACAGTGGATACAGTATACCACATTAGCAGATGTGCAGGTGAACATCTCTTTAATGTGAATCTGATCCTGGCGTCTTTGAATTTGGCACATGGAGAATAAGGAGCCAATCTAATTGGGCAAGGATGGGGATAATGGACAGTCAAAACTTTAGATCAGGATGTACCCTTTCAAATCACATCAGGCTGTTATTCATCGATTACGGCACCGCCTTCAGCACCATAATCCCTACCAGACTAATCTCAAAACACAGACTTGGGTCTCGGTTCTGCCTCCTGCAATTGTATAATCAACTTCCTGACCCACAGACTGCCATAGTGAACATAGACAACAGCTCCTCCACGATAATCAAGTGGCACCCCGCAAGGATGCGTACTCAGCCCCCTGCAGCATTCTGTACTCCTAGGACTGTGTAGCCAAATTCCATACGAATGCCATCTGCAAGTTTGCTGATGACCCCACCATTGTAGGCCAGATATCAAACAATGATGAGTCAAAATATAGAAAGGAGATAGTGCTTGGTGTTGTGTTGCAATGGTAACAATCTCTGTGTCAGCAAAGCAAAAAGAACTGACCGTTTCTTTCAGAAGGGTGGAGGACACACCCCTATCTACATCAGTGGAGCAGAGGTGGAGAGCAGCAAGTTACTAGCAGTTATGATAACCAACAATTTGTCCTGGACCTTCCACATAGATGCAACGGTCAAGAACACATGACAATGCCCCTTCCTCAGATGGCTGAGGAAATTCGGTATGTCCATAAGGACCCTCACCAACTTTCACAGGTGCCCCACAGAAAGCAGTCTATTCGGGTGCATAATGGCTTGGTACAACTGCTCTGCCCAGGACCTTAAACTATAGAAAGTTGCGTGCGTAGCCTAGACAATCATAGAAGCCAACCTTCCATCCATGGACTCAGTTTACACTTCTCGTTGCCACAGAAATGCTGCCAACAACATCAAAGACTCTTCCAACCTCGTCTGTCAGTGAATCTTCGAAATGTCAACATTCCTCAAAAAATCAACATAACATTAACCCACCTCCTAAAATCAATGTAAAAGCTCACTGTAAGTAATATAAACGTTACATAGGGGGTATACACGTCACAGTTATACTTTATTTCCAGCATTAATACTCAGCATGGTAGATCATGTGAGGTATGTAATTTTTGCCAGCTTATCAATCGTGCCAGTTGATAAGGTGCTGCTTAAAACAAAATTTGCTGTACTATTGAATTTTTATTCGGCCTCAAGCTCATCAAACAAGTCTTCATGAAACAATGCATTAAAAGTCAATCCTCTTAAAACAATTTTGAGATCAAAATGTAATCTTTTCGAAGGCATAGATCATTTCTAATCATTGCAGATGTTTTGAAAAGCATATGTGTTGAAGCCTAGGAGTCAACAGATGCCTCTTGCCTTCTCTAACTCAGCTTCGAACTTCATGCTGCTTCCAGTTCAAAGTTAGAAAAAAATGTCCATCATAACTGGCTTTCGCTGACAAACCCTGCTCCATTGTCAGTGTTTTTTCTATTTGTTTCTACATCTACCCAAGTTCTCCCCTGAACAACAAACTACTTGGATTACATCTGGGCACCCTGTTCAGATCCCATAGCAGCTCTCTTTATAAAGACCAACTTGTTTGACCTTAGTTTCTGCCTCCTTTTTGTACTGCCTGTTATAATTTTGTGGATCTTTATAAATTCCTCCATAAAATTCTAACATTCTCACTCTCTTTCTCACAGTTGTACCTGGAGTCATTTTACAACCTATCCTTCACTGCCCACCCCCCGTCCCCTTTCTTGCCTCCATGCTGGCACTTCAGTACCTCCTCCAAACACATGAGGTCAGGTTTGACGTGTGCATTGAGAACTAAGCTATCCTTCCATCACCTTTCTTAACATTTCCATTGCCTCTGTTGTCTAACCTTGGAAGACCTGCAATTTTTATTAGCTACTGATTTTATCTTCATCCCTGAAACGTAATAGCAGTTTGAAAATTGATTCCATTCCCCCCCCAACTGCTCTTCACAGGTTGGAGTCATACATGGCAGAAAGGAAGATGGTTGTGGTTGGTGGAAGTCAGTCATCTCAGCTACAGGACATTTCTGTTGTGCTCCTTGGGGCAGTGTCCCCACCTGAAGTGTGGTGTACACTGATTGATTATTGTATGATGTGCACTTTTTGTGATGAGTGTGACGCTGAAGAAGTCCATATCCAAATGCAACAAGATGTCAGACAATATCCAGATTTGGACTGACCAGTGGCAGGTAATATGCATGCACAAAAGTGCCAAGCAATGACTATCTCCAGCAAGAGAAAATCTAACCATCTAATCACTATTGACATCCTGGGTTTACTATTGACCAGAAACTGAACGAGTCACACACATACTGGCTACAACAATAGGTCAGAAGCTAGAAATGTTGGATTAACTCATCACCTGCTTTCCCAAAGCTTGTCCACCATCTACAAGGCACAAGCGGTGGAATTGTTCCCCTTGTTAGACCTGTACTCATCCACACAATACTCAAGAAGCTTGAGACTGTCCAGGAGATGAAACCCACTTGATTTGCACCATATCTACAAATAGCCACTCCCTCCATCACTGATATTCAGTTGCAACAATGTATACTGCCATCAGAGTGCAATGCAGAAATTCACTAAGGCTCCTTTTATGGTGTACCTTCTAAACTCTCAACCACTGCAGTCTAGAAACAATAGCAGCAGATATGTGGGAATACCATCTGCAATTTCCCCTCTGATCCACTCATCATCCTGACTTGGAAATGTGTTGCTGTTCCTTCATTGTTACTGGGTCAAAATTCTGGAACTCCCTTGCTTATAGCATTGTAGATCTAACCAAATAGATTGCAGTAGGTCATCTTTTAGCATTTTAGAGCTGAGCAGTAAATACAGGACCAGCAGTGGCACCCACATCCTACGAGTGAACAAAATAAAACTGCATTATTTCAGTCGTTCTGCACTTAAACTTGATTAAACAGAGATTTTGCCCATATCACAAATGACATTCTTCCATCTTGGTTAGCTGGCTTACATTTTCTGCTGTCCTAGCTCATCACTTGCTGAAACCCTTAGCGATCTCTGGCCTTTCTGCTATCTTTAACTTTCATAATTGACAGGATTTGAATAAGCTGAAATTCATTATGGTGTCCTGCACCAAATCATCATCTTTCCTTCTTTGCTGACCTTCATTAGCTCCTGGTTTTACAAATGTTTGAAATTTAAACCACATCCATATGATTAAATCTGTTAAAGTTGTTCCTCTCTCACCTTCAACTCTACAAACTTCCAAGAACTCTGCGTTCCTCCACCTTTGCCTCCCCTGTGCTGCTTTACCTCTTTAGAACATTGCCTTTAACTGTGTGGGACTTGTCAATTATTTTGACTGTTCTCCCTCTCCTCTAGTAATGTAGTGAGTGTTCAGGGCCAGCAGCTTTCCTCTAAGAATGAAAGGTAAGTGTGGCAAGTCCAGGAAGCCATGGTTGTTAAGGGATATCACAAGAAGCAAAAAGGAAGCATATGTTAGGTGCAAAGCATTAAAGCAGGGAGCCCTTCAGATGTATAGTGTGCTTAAAGTAGAAGGACAAAGAGGGGCCTATTTTTGGCAGATAAGGTTAAGCAAAACCCGAACATGTTTTAAAAGTATATTAAGAGCATGATTAGGAAAAGAGTGGGGTCTATTAGAGACAAAAAGGGCAGTCTGTAGAAGGAGACAGCAGATATGGTGAGCTCTTTAAATGAATGTTTCTTATTTATATTCACAAGGGAGAAAGTCATGGGAGCTGGAAATTTCAGTTGGGAGAATGAGGTTCTAGACCATGAGTCGATTAAAGAGGGGGCAGTATTTAGATGCACTAATGGTGCCAAGTCCCCAGGAACTGCTGAGATGTATCCCAGGCTGCTATGGGAGGCAAGGGAGGATATTGCAGAGGCCCTGGCAGATATATTTAATAGTTTGTTAGGCACAGGTGGAGTGCTAGATGACTGGAGGATAGCTAATGTGGTTCATGTGTTCAACAAGAATAGCATGCACAGACTAGGTAATTACAAACCAGTAGTCTGACATCAGCTTGGGAAACTGATGGAAAGCTTTCTGAAGGACAGGATGAATCAAGAGTGGATTGATCAGGATAGCACAGATTTATTTGTACATATCTGACTAATTGTGTTATACATATAAAAACTTATGTACATGACTTCATGTTTTGATGTGGCTGTTGTAATTGATGTGGTTTACATGGACTTCTGTAAGGCTTTCGACAAGATCCCACATGGAAGCCTGGTCCAAAATGTAAACCCATGGGATGCAAGGCAAGTTTGCAAACTGGATCCAAAATTGATTTGCTAGTAGAAGGCAAAAGATAAAGGTGGAGGGTTAGTGCTGAGATTGGAAGCGCATGACTGGTGCACCACCAGGATCAGTTCTGGGATTCTTGCAGTTTGTAATGTACATTATCGATTTGGATGTGAATGTCAAAGGCATAGTTAGTAAATTTGCAGATAGACAAATTTGTGTTGCTGTTGATAGTGGGAGAATGGTATCGGGCTACAGTCTGATATTGATCAGCTGGTAAATTGGGCAGAGCAATGACTGAAGGATTTAATCCTGATGTGTGAGGTAATGCATTTTGGGAGGCCTAATAAGGGAATGATTTACACAATGAATGGTAGATCCCTAGGTGAACAAGTCTATAAAATTCTTGAAGGTGTCAGCGCAGAAAAATTGTGTTGAAGAAGGCATGCGGGATGTTTGCCTTCATTAGCTGCGTTGTATAATATTGGAGCAGGTACCTTATTGCAACTTTATTGGTTAGGCTGCAGATGCAATACTGTTTGCAGTTCTGGTTGTCACACTACTGGAAGGACGTGATTGCACTGGAGAGGTTGTGGAGGAGATTCACCAGGATATTGCCTGGTATGAAAGTCTTAATTTTGAGGAAAGACAATGCAATGGGCTTGTTTCCCTGGAGCAGAGGAGGCGAAGGAGATATCTGATTGAGATGTACAAAGCTTGAGAGGCCTAGGTAGGGTAGTGAAACCAGAGGGCATAAGTTTAAGGTGAGGAGTAAGTGATTTAGAGGGGATCTGAGGCAAAATTATTTCTCCCAGAGGATGGTAAAAATATAGAACCTACAGTCGAATGGGTGGTGGAGGCAGGTACTCTCCCAACATTGAAGAAACATCTGGATGAGCGCCTAAAATGCCAGGGCATAATAGGTTATGGATGAAGTTTGGGTGAAACTAAGAACCAAATGTTAGTGGTATTGTGGGACACAATATAAAGCAGGAAATTAGAATTGCATATAACAAAAGAAATATAATAATCACGGATGGCTTCAGTCTGCACACACTGAATATTATGAGCTTCAGTGCTACGGAGGAAGAGTTTCTGGAAATATGCTTCAGTTGCTGGATCAAAATCCAGAAACACTCCCTAACGGCATTGTGGGTCTATCTCAAGCACATATCTTGAAGTGATTTCAAGAAGGCAGTTCATCACCACCTTCTCAATGGCAACTGGTGATAGGCAATAAATGCTGGCCCAGCCAGCAACCCCTGCATTCCATTTAAAATTTTAAAAAATGGTTTTCTGGAACAGTATGCTGAGGAATCAACTCTGTCACTTGGTATTTAGATCTACATTTTGCGCTGAGAAAGGGCTAATTAATAATCTTGTTGTAAAGACTTTTAAAGAATAGTGAGCACAGTTTGGTAGAATTTAAGGATTAAGTTTGAAAAATGTAGTTCAATCTGAAAGTGTCTTAAGCCTAACATGGACAATCATGATGGTATGAGGAGAAAATTGGCTTGGTAGATTTTAAAAATAGATTAAAATGTTTGGCAAATAGACCATAGCTAGTATTTTAAAAATTAATGCCTGGTTAGCAAAAATATCCCAACAGTAAAAGCCAGTGTGCTGTGAATAAGTAGTATTAGATTAGGGGAGGAGTCTTAAATCGCAAGCTTGAGGATTGGGAGAATTGGCAAAGAAGAACTAAGAAATTAATAGAGACAAAGAGAACATGAATGTAAAATGCATGAAATTTGGAAGTGAATTGTAAAAGTGACTATAGGTTTGTAAAAGGGAAAAGATTTGCAAATGCAAATGTGGCTTCATTGCATTGCAGAGACAGCAGAATTTAAAATGGGGAAATCAAGAAATGACAAGCTAAATTGTACTTTGTGCTTGGTTTCAAAGGGAAACACAGAAGGATCCCTGAAATAATTAAGATCCAATAGGTTATGAAAATGTGGAACTGAAATAAATTAGTACACTTGGTGCCTATTACAGCATATGTGTGTATTCATTAGCTCAACCCCAGATGCTATCTTCTCCTCTCTTCCCCCCCCCCCCCCCCATAAACAGATCCTGATGGATTGCGTGCTATTGGGTCTGTTGGGTTAAATGCAGGATTCATATTATTGTGCAAACTGCTGCTTTTATTTGGTCACACACCAATCTGCTGGTGGTAAAGAGAATTTGGTGCAGTAAAAATGTAGCATCGGAGAAATTAATGGGGATGAAGTTTGACAAACATTTAGACCCATTGGCCTTTATCTTGGAGTGGTCAAACATCGTGACAGAGATAGTGAGTGAAAGAAATTTGAAGGATGATCAATGCAATTAATTATGTGATGGTGCCTGCAGATTAGAAAGTTGCAAATATAACCGCACGACTTTACGAAGGAGGGTGAGAAAACTGCAAGCTGCAGACCTATTAACCAAACACTGGGAAAGTAATAAATGCAAGAAATACTGAAGTATGTATAGTGGATATTCAGAAACTAATTCTGATCGGACAGGGTCACCATGGATTTATTTTTAAAAGAATCAGATTGACAAATGTCTTTTGAGGATGTTAGTAATAGTCAATGGGAGAAACTGTAGATGTGGTAGATTTGGATTTTCAGCAAGCTTTTTATAAAGTCCCACACGTGCAGTTAAGGAATCAAAGCCAGTGTACATGGGATTGGGTAGTAAACTAATGTGGATTGAGGATTGGTTAACAAGCAAAGCAGAAATAAATGGGTAATTCTTCAGTTGGCAGGCTGTAACCAGTAGGGTTCCACAAGGATAAGTGCTTGGATCCCAGCTGTTCTCAATTTTTATCAACAATTTGGATGTGAAGGCCACTTCCAATATTTTGAAATTGCAAAAGATATAAAACACGGTAAGATTGTGGATAATGAAGAGAGATTTTGAGGATTTTGACGGGGGTATATCTGTAAGAGCCTATCAGAATATAGTATGAGGTTATCCACATTGGTGGGGAACAAAGATGGAGTATTTTGTAAATGGTGTGAGACTGAAAAATGTTGATGTCCAAAGGGATTTGTGTATGCTTGTTTGTAAGTCACTGAAAGCTAGCCTTCTGGCGCAGCAAGCAATTTGGAAGGCAAACATTGTTAGCGGTCATTGCAATAGAATTCAAGTACAGGAAAAAAAGGTCTTACTTGTATTGAGTACTGGTGGAACTGCACCTGCAGTATTGTCTTGCTTTTTGGTCCTGCTGTCTAAGGAAGGATGTACTTGTCATAGAGGAAGTCCAGTTGAGACTCACCAGATTGACGCCTGGAATGGTGGGACCCTCTTATGAGAAGAAATGGGTAAGACAGGCTCTGTATTTTCTGAAGTCTCAGAATGAGGCAGTCTCTCAAACTTTCAAATTCTTAAAGGAACCGATCATATAGATGCAAAACTGTTTTGCCTGACTCTGGTGTCGAGAACCAGGAGACAGAACCTCAGAATAAAAGGTGAGCCATTTAGGACTGAGGTGAGGAGGGACGTCTTCATACAGTCAGTGAATGTTTGGAATTCTGTACTCAAAAAGGGCTGTTTTAACTAGACATTAAGATCAAAATACAGATATATTGCTATTATCGATATCAACAGACATGGAAATCATGCAGGAATGCGGTGTTGAAGTAAATGATTGACCATTATCTAGAGTGACGAACAAGCTCGAGGCTCACTTACTTCTGTGTTATACTTTCAGTTGAAGTGGAAATTATGTACACATCCCAAACATTCTTCTTACTTTGCATTTTCCTGCATCCACCACTTTTACTTGCACTATGGTGGTTACTGAACCTTTGCTTGCATCTTGTGCTGAAATTCCTAATCCCTTTTAACAACTCTCCCTACAAAGCTTTCTCAACCATATCTCTTAAAGCCAACTTTTGGTCATCCATCTTTCTGGTCTTGCTGTTTTCTTTATGCCCTGATTTTTTTGTTTTTGCAATAATTTCAAACTTGTGATCTGTAGCCTGTTGAAACATTTAACATTTTGATACCAAGTAACATGATGTCAGCATAACTTTTTCCATAATTTAGGGATGCTAATATGAGGTACATATTCCCAAAACTGGCAACTTCAAGACAGAGGCTTTGGCCCATTCGGATTATTCTAGAGTGGTGCTTGTCTGGCTAATTGTCAGTGGGTAATTTAAGCTATTATGTGTAAGGTGGAGTCTTTAGTTTCTTGAGAACAAGAATAGATTCACATGTAAATGTTAAAACTGAGGACAAGTCCTGTGCAGTGCCTAGCCAAACTGTCCAAGTAAATTGTTTTTAATTTACTCAATTAATGTATAGCAGGTACTAAGGGCCTGGTTTTTGGGCAACTCTTAGGCACGCTCTCTCAGAACAGCTGTCTACGTTTGAATGAACAAAGTCCTTTTTTAATCACCAGCAAAATGTCCAATTATTAATATTGTTTTTTAGGAAGGGAGATGTGACCTTGCTGAACTGCACAGCCATTGTGAACACAAGTAATGAAGCACTGTCTGACAAAAATGCTATTAGTGAAAGTATCCACTTACATGCAGGACCAGACCTCAAGGATGAGTTACAGAAATTGAAAGGTAAGGTTCACATAACATCATTAAAGCAGGAAAATACAAGTGCACCTTCTGGATTTCTTGATGCAATAAATTACTTCTAAACCAGGATACTTGGATTTACTCGCCCAATAAATGTATCCCAGTTTTGCAGGGAGTTCCCTTTTTAACCCACTTAGTATGCTGAATATAATAATATTTTTACCTTGAAATTTATTTATTTAATTTTTAAATTGCATAATCATCCTAAGCCAAATGAGCATTAGTGAGCTTTAAAATTTAAGATTTTATTCATCTTAATGAAGCCATTTTTCTCCTCAAAATCACAAGACGTGCAGTGACAGCCACTTTTGTCCATTGATGGAATTTTGTTATGCCCTTATTGTATTTAAATGTTATGTTATTTCAAGGTGTTTACTTAACATTATCCTAACACTGTTGATTTCATTCCATGTGTTTATCAGTTTCTGCAATAGAGAATTATCCAGTATCAGTCATAAGTTTGTCTGTATTCAGACTGAACTCTGTCATACAGTCCCTGATTTGCAGTCAGTTTATTTTGAAGTGTTTTAGGTTATATTGACTGCTACTCTGTTTATTCTCTTGTGTGCTGCCTTCATCCCATTTCAATTTCTTTTTGTCTACGTGGAAACCATGTTTTTCTGTATTTCTTCATAAATTACTGAGCTGTGAAAGAGATTTAAAGATTTGGCTCCATGACTGTCTTGAAATAGCTCACTAGTTTGAATGTTTCTCTTTTTGTGCGCTCACTCTGCGGTCAAAAGTGGGCTCTCGATACTCTTCTTCTTACCTGATCAGCTTCTGAGCTGACGTGATATCCTCTGACTTGTACTCAACCAATTTTGAGACTTAGCCACATGACAGTTAAGGCTGAATCAAAGGGTTTCCTCCGGGTGCTCCGGTTTCCCCCCACAGTCCGAAGTTGTGCGGGCTAAGGGGATTGGCTGTGCTAAATTGCCCTTAGTGTTCAGGGATATATAGATTAGGTGGTTTAAAGGGGGATGGGTCTGGATGGGATGCTGTGAGGTTCGGTGTGGACTGGTTGGGCCGAAGGGACTGTTTCCACTATAGGGATTCTGATTCTATCGAAGTATTGTGTTTATTTGCTTTTAATTTTGTGCTTTTATTCCCCTCTTACTTCAAAATGATTTGATCCTGGAATTGGAGATATAAGCAGAGAATCAAAAATTGTATATATTGTTTCAAATATTATTCCTATGTTTATTGGTATATACATTTCTTCATCTGTCAGAGCCATACCTCCCAGAATTTGAATTTCTGCATTAAAAATGCATCATTTTTAAGTTCACAGTTGATGCATGTTGGATCTAAAATAAACATATTATTGGATTCATAGTATTCAGATTAACATGACCATTGGTTCTCAATTGAATGGTCACTCCCTCTTTCCCTCCTCTTGGCCAAAAATCAATTGTTTTTAACCTCTTCTCTCCTGTAGCTTAGCTTTAGCTTCAGAGTCATGTTTTCAAAGATTGGCCTTTAATGGTTTAGTACTTAGTAATTTATATTTGCAAAATTGAATGGGGAAATGCTTATGAGGCAAGTATTCAATATGCCTCATAATTAGGGTAACAGTAAGTATACAACTCACGTACAAATTGTAATTGTGTTGGATGACAGCATGGTGGGTCCTGAATTGAAGCTGCCTTATCGTGAGCAGCGGTTGATTTTAGCAACATAAGTGCCAACTTAGAATAACAGTAAAGGTTGACCTAGAGTTTTAAATAAAATATCAAAGCCCCCCCCCCCCCGCCATGTAAGAGATTATCAATGCAAAATTTGCTCCAAATGCAGCAAATCACACATACTGAGTCCAGTGAGAGCAAAATAAAGCTAGAGTTCTAGGAAGGCATCAGTGAGATTAAATTTAATTGTGGCTTTGCAGAGGAAGGCAAGCAGAAAACCATTAAGTTAAACTTTGAAGAGCCAATGGTTAGTTCGGTCTGAACGTAGATAAAGGGTCCCGACCTGAAACATCAACTTTCCTGCTCCTCTGATGCTGCCTGGTCTGCTGTGTTCCTCCAGCTCCACACTGTCTCTGACTCCAGCATCTGCAGTTGTTGCTATCTCTGAAATAAAGATGTCCTTTTTTTATTGAAAGTGTAGATTTAATTGTGAAAACAAATGCACAGCGGTCATTGTCACTGATACATGATATTCCAGTATGTCCAGCATTTAACCTAGTCCAGTTGCTTTTTTTTGGAGGAGGTTTTGGCACTATTTAGCCAGCTGTCTTGTTTCTACTGTTTCTCTTATGCTGCTCCAATAATGATGAATGATCTATGGTTGTTAAATGCTTGCTTCCTGTAGCTGCTGATTCTGTTCTGCAAAGGTCATCCTTTGGACAGCTACATCACCTTTTGCTGCACTAGGTTATATTGACTCTTCAAAACTCTTCCTGCTATTTTCAATCCAACACAAATTGCTGTTCTGCAGCTGTTCCTCAGACTAGCTATGAAACTGCACTGAGCTGATGGATTTACCCTTACCCTCTAACATCTCCTTGGAAATTGCTTTGTGTGTGTTCCACGCTGTTTTCAGTCTACTTCGCCCTATCCAAGCGCTTGAGTTTAATTTTGAACGGTTTCATACAATCTCATTTCTACCTTCTGTTGATGACTGGCATGTCTCTGAGCTGTGTCAAGCTTGTATAACATGATTAATTTATTGTTGTACTATGGCTGCTACTTTAGACTGTGTCCCTTACGTTTTTTATGTTTAATGCTACTCGGGCCTCTTCCTGTCACCCAGCTATACTACTTAGCACTTCTCACTACTGGGTACTATATATCCCCTGCCCGTCTAATCCCTTTCGCATATGCACTACTTTGTCTTTCTACTCAACTGCTCTTATCACAAGCATTAACTCTTGAATAAATTCATGGCCCTATCTTAACTTATTGTGGCATTTCTTGCTACCTCCTTGGCCACCTGACCCCCCCCCCCCCCCCCCACACCACCACCACCCCATCAAACTGTCTGGCATGCACACCAGAAGCTAGCATGATCAGTCTTCTTCCCTTTCTGTCACCCAACCCTCCATTGAACCCAGTATGCAAAGTAATTCACACTGTTTATTTGCAGTCCAAAATGTTCATTGGCTTGTAATTAATGCACTTGATGTCCTATTTTGTGCTGGATGATTTATATTTGTATTTTTGGTTTGTCTATTTCAGAAGCTTTCCCTCCTCTCTCTTCTATGAGTTACAGTTCCTAATTTGCTGCGATGTTAACGTGATTCTCATCAAGTCGAACACTTCTTCCTTCCTATTCTTCTGGCACTTTCTCCTTCAAGCATGTCAAATTTGTCATTTCAAATTAGAAGTTTTTTTCCTCCCAAAACCACAATCTGCCTTCCTCTTTGAAATATCATTCTTTCCTCCTTCAGTTTCTTTGCTGAGAAGATTTGCAGCATTGAGATTTTGATTGCTGTCCTGACTCTCCTTTTCTCTCCTCCAAATTTGTAGCTTTGCTGTCATCCTTAAATTCTTCCTCCATGAAAACGTTCCTACCATTATTCATCCTATTGTCATTACATGGGCTGCTTTGTTTTACCATGTGGTATCTGTCTCTGTAGGACTATCTCTAACCACTACCTTGACTTCATCACACCGTGCGTCTCAGCTACCAGCATTCTTTTGTGTTTGCTCGTGGTTGAGCTTTAAAGTAAGCACGCAACTCAATTTCACTTACAGTTGAGCTTATGAATCAACATATATGTTATCTAATGATGACGAGTTGTTGGAAGCTCAGCTTGCTGACACCTCTGACAATGTTGCGTACCACGAGCTGTTGTGTTTCTGGAATCTGAAATGCAGAACAACTTGTGTTTTAAGGTTGCCGCACAGGAGAGGCGAAGATGACCAAAGGCTTTAACTTGGCTGCAAGGTTTATTATCCATACAGTTGGACCACGATACAATGCTAAGTACAGAACAGCCGCTGAGAGCTCCTTATATAGCTGCTACAGGAGTGTACTCCTATTAGCCAGGTAAATAGACTTGAATATTATTTGGTTTCATAGCTACAGAGAGGAGAAGAAGAAAAGTTAGTCTCTCAACTGTCAGTTCTCTTTTATATATGTTATATGAGCATGGGTTGAATTCTGTTTTTCTGGAAATCCACAGATAGTCATACAGCATGGAAACAATCCCTTCTGTCCAACTAGTCCACACTGACCAGGTTTGCAAATTAAACTCGTCCAACCTGCCTGCATTTGGCCCATGTCCGTCAATCTTTCATATTAACGTACTTATCAAAATGTCTTTTAAGCGTTGTAATTGTACCTGCATGCACCACTTCCTCTGGCAGTTCATTCCGCATACAAACCACTTTCTGTAAGAAAAAAGTTGCTCCTCTTGTCCTTTTTAAAAAATTTTTTTCCTCTCTCCTTAAAAATATGCTCCCTAGTTTTAAACTCGCCTACTTTAGGGCAAAGATCTTTACTATTCACCTTATCAATGCCCGTCATGATAATATAAACATCTATAAGGTCATCCCTCAACCTCCTATGTTCCAGTGGGGAAAAAGTCCCAACTCAAACCCTCCAGTCCCAGCAACATCCTGGTAAATCTTTTATAAACCCTCTCCTGGTTAATGATAACCTTCCTATAACAGAGTGACCAGAACTGTGTGCAGTATTCCAGAAGAAGCCTCACCAACATCCTGTACAACCTCAACATGATGTTCCAACTCCATACTCAAAGGTCTGAGCAATGAAGTCAAGCATGCGAACCGCCTTCTTAACCACCCTGTCTACCCATGATGCAAATTTCAAAGAATGATCTACCTGAACCCCCTAGGTCTCTCTGTTCTCCAACACTACCCAAGGCCCTACCATTAGTTGTATAAGTCCTGCCCTTTTATTGCATTTTGGTAAAACAAGCCTTGCATTTATCCAAATTAAATTCCATCAGCCACTCCTCAGTCCATTGATCCAGTTGAGCCAAGATCTTTGTAATCTTAGATAACCTTCTTCATTGTACACTGTACCACCAATTGTGGTGCCATTCACAGACTTACTAACAATACCTCCTATGTTCTCATCTACATCATTTGTATAAATGATCAAAAGTGGCCCAGACCCAATCCCTGTGGGACACCGTTGGGTCATGGGTCTCCAGTCTGACAAACACCATCACCACCCACCATAAAGCGCGTTTTGTATCCAATTGGCAAGCTTACCCAGAATCTCATGCAATCTAACTTTACTAATTAGTCTACCCCACAGAACTTTGTCAAAGACTTTACTAAAGTCCAAGTAAACAACATCTGGTGCTCTGTCATCAGTCTTTTTAGTTACTTCCTCAAAAAAATTCAGTCAAGTTTGTAAGACATGCTTTCCCTTGCACAAAACTATGCTGACTACCCCTAATCATTCCTTGCCTCTCCAAATGCATATAAATCCTATCTTTCAGAATCCCCTCCAACTTAGCCGCCACCAGTGTCAGACTCACTGATCTATATTTTCCAGGCTTCTCCTTGCAACCTTTCTTAATTAAAAGTATAAATTTGGCCACCTTCCAGTTCTCGGGCACCTCACCCATGGTTATAGAGGATACAAATATTTGTTAGGGGCCCTGCAATTTCCTCCCTAACTTCCATAACTCCTGGGATGCAGTTGATCAGGTCTCAGATTTATCCAGCACTTCCTTTTCTGTGAAGTGAACTGTTTTGATAACATCAATATTTATTTCCCTGAATTCTCTAGCCTCCATTTCTTTCTCCACAAAAGAAACTGGCACGAAATATTCATTTAATATCCCTTCCATCTCTTGAGGTTCTGCATGAAGAATATCCTGTTAATCTTTAAGGAACCCTGTTCCATCTCCAGTTGCTCTTTTGCTCTTAATGTATTCGTAGAATCTCTTTACGTTATCCTTAACCTTATCTGCCAAGTCTGTCATATCCCCTCTTTGCCTTCCTGATTTCCCTCTTAATGCCCCTTCACTCTTTATACTATTTCTTAGTTTCACTGGAGACTTCAGTATGAAGTAAATACAAAAATGAATGCAGTAAAATGCCCAAAGTAGTGTTTTGGGCTTTAATTATTTTGCTCCTGATTTGACACGCATTTTCTCTCAATTCCAGAATTCAGTTGCTGCTATTAGTTCCATGTGCTGTCCAACTGTTGGTTGACACACAACTTAGAATGAAAACAATTATCTCATCCTGACTCAAGAAAGAAAAGCACAATGACAATTTAATGAGTATTGAGCTGCAATACTTGTGCAGAGAATTATTATTAAGCAAAACTATTACTTGGATGTTAAAGTGAACTGGTTAGAAGTGTGTTGTAAATGTGTGCCTGATTTGAAATGTGCTTCAGATAAAATATTAGAGTGGTCCACTATTCTAAAAGCTAACTCAGTTTACAGTGTAGTATTGTACGCTATCTTAAAATATTGCTGTCCTTTTTTAACAAAAAGTCATAGCTGTAACAATTGTATTATGCACCTTTTAGTTAGTGTTATGTATTGTAATTTTAGATGTTTGTTCACGTTTGTGTACATTCAAAGTGAAATTGACCATATTCATCCTGCAAATGATGACAGGAAACTTGAGCCATCCTGATTTATTTCTTCTGATCTGCTGCAGGGAGCATTCAATGTCATCAGTAGGATTGTGTGTCATTAATACACCAAAAAGAGGCTACCCTTTGGAGGATGCTACCAATATTGCTTTGAGTATGTATTGCTTATTATCTGTGATACCTTTTGCTGCTATTCTAAAAAAGTAATTTGAGAGAAAACATCAAAAATTTTTACCAGTTTTTCAAAGTGATACCTGCTTTCTGCGATATGAGATAAGTGCAAGTTTTACTCAAAAATAGTAGAACTCTTGAACGTAGTGGATCATTTTTCGAATGACCAACCTTTATATGGACTGTAGTGAATTAAAATAGGGGTAACTAAGGATTACTGCTGTTGAGGTATATTTTGTTGGTTTGGTAAGCCTTAACCTGCTTTCCTTGATTTTAAATATTTGAATTTTTAAAATATTGATTTATGGTTTTCTTAAAGGTTGACTAACTTCTGTGCTTAGATGTCCACTTCATGTATCACAGTGTAGGTCCTGTTTAAAAAGCCTCCTCTGCTATCAGTATTCTCATGTTTTTCATTAAAACTGCAGAACCATGGGATTTATCAGAAAAAAATTAGAAAGAAACTCTTAAAAATTTCTTTGATAAATGACCTTCCGTTATCACTTTTTTCTAAAGACATTGGAGGAAGGCTTAAAAGAAGGTACAAGGGAGACTAT
Organism: Ginglymostoma cirratum; assembly: GCA_024137785.1. Lineage (NCBI taxonomy): Eukaryota > Metazoa > Chordata > Chondrichthyes > Orectolobiformes > Ginglymostomatidae > Ginglymostoma > Ginglymostoma cirratum. The sequence continues at coordinate 3,979,100 of JAHRHZ010000032.1, forward strand.
TAGGATGATTGAGGATGAAGTCTTCAGAAATGTGTTGAGCTTATTGAAGTTAAATTTGTTTGAAGCAGGGAAATTTAAAGGACGACAGAGATTTTCAAAATGTTAAGTTTTGCAGCAAGTAGGCAGAAACTTTCCTTTTGGCAAGTAGAGTAGTAACTAGACATTTTAGGTTTAACATAACTGCAAGACAGGAAAATGTTTGTCACAAAAGATGGAATGCATTACCTGAAATGCAATCAAAGCAGATTCTGTATGTGTTTTCAGAAGTCAATTGGACAGCGATCTTGTACGAATGCTCATTCGCAAGGTTAAGGAAGAAAGGCTGGCATATAGGAATTTGATAACTGCATCAAAGAACCAGTACAGATACCATAAGCTGAATGGTCATGTCCTGTTCTACAATACTTTTGATTTTATAATTGACATTTCATTCATCACTTTTGTTTTTAAGAATGTATGCTTGTTTAACTAGTAGTGATATTGAAGGTTCAGCAAAACCTGGTTGTTTAGTCATACAGCATGAGGAAGCTAATTGGACAGAATAGAATTATTGTTAAAATTGCAAAATAGCTGAAGATGCTTGTATTATTGATATTTGTTTCATGTTTTTGTTAGTTATCCTTGTTCATGTCGCATTCAAACTGTTGACTAATCTCTAGATTTTTAGCACTACCAATTTTAGTATTGATCTCAAATTATCCAATAATTCAAATTCAACAAAATGGCAAGCGTGAGAATTTGGTGATTGAAGTAGACACTATTTCATTAGTGTTTAGGACTCATTATTAAAAACAGCCAAACATTTTAATAGAGATAACAAGGTGTCGAGCTGGATGAGCACAGCAGTCTGAGCAGGAAAGCTGACGTTTCGGGTCTGGACCCTTCTTCAGATTTCAGGGCCCAGACC
>JAHRHZ010000032.1:3980406-4016528 GCA_024137785.1 Ginglymostoma cirratum
GAAGAAGGGTCCAGACCCGAAACGTCAGCTTTCCTGCTCCTGTGATGCTGCGTGGCCTGCTGTGTTCATCCAGCTCTACACCTTGTTATATCAGATTCTCCAGCGTCGGCAGTTCCCACTATCTCTGCTATTATAGGATTCTGCCTTTCTAGCCATTAACACAGGGTCCCAAGCTGGTAATTGTTAGACTATAAGGTACTTGCATTTATCCCACTTTCTACACTTAACTTCAATTCCTAAATTTAAAGGGTTGTATGCTAAAACGTATGAACTTAAAGCTGACATATTTGATTGCAATGCTACCAGAAGGTCATCAAAGTTTAAAGAGAGGCCAAATTAATTCTTTCTTTTTCCTCTGAAGGAACGTGGAAATCCAGTAAAAGATTATAACGTGTATAATTTTTCTCCTATATTTTGATTCTCAGGAACAGTTAGACGATTTTTGGAGAAACATGGAGACACTATTGAGACTGTTGTTTTTGCAGTTACAGATCTAGAAGAGGTAAATTATCCATTATTTTAGTTGAGGTCTTAAACTTTAACTGTGAAGCTCAAATAACTAGAATATCCTTAGTCTTTTTCTGGCTGCATTTTTTCTGTGAAATGAGTTGTCATTTACTCATGTTGATCTGTGTAGAAAGAAAGGCCTTAAAGAGCAACTGCCATTTCTGTCGACAACAACAAACATATTGGTGACAGCAGAAGCCGTGTTAGCCTACTAATTTGACAATACTTCTTCCTGCAGTGATTTGTGATCAGTTGTGGTTGTTTTGGACCATTGTTTATAGCAGCCTTGTGCAGGTAACGAAACTTTCATTTAAGCTGATCTTTATGGACTGTCCCTATCACTAGTGGAGGTAATGGTCCCCAACAAAAAGACTTTTAAAAACGTGGGAATTTTAAACAGATGTAAAGTGTGCAATTTTTACAGCATGCGCCGTATTACCATTGTGCTTCTGTCACAACTTAGTTATTATGACCTATTTCAGATTAAATGTAAAAATGCACATCATTGAAGGAGGACACTTAACAGTTATGCTTGGAGTTAAGAGTCACCAGCAGAACAGAAAATAACTGGACACAAACTAAAGTTTCCAAACTTTTTTGTTAAAAAGAAAATCTACTATTTAGTGGCTAGGCAATCAATTGAGATGGCTGAAAATTAAAATATTCCACTGAGTCATGGCTGCCCACATTAAAGTGGCAAGAATTTTGCAATTCCTAACCAGAAGGGTGGTTGCTGCATCATAATAAATAGGAGGGGTCAGGGCACGGTGGTAATGTCACTGGCCTGGTCATCCAGGACCACAGACATGGATTCGAATCCAACCATGTGAGGTGTTGAAATTTTAAATAGAATTAAAACCTAGCAAAATGGTGACCATGGTTCACTATTTTTCTTCAGGGAAGGAAACCTGCCATCCTAAACTGATTTGGCCTACATGTGCCTCTAGACACTCAGAAATGTGGTTGATTTTGAACTACCCCCTCAGAAGGCTGAACAAAGCCACTCATTTATATAAAAACTGCTGCAGTGCCTAACAAAGGATCAAAACTGGACAGGCTGTCTGGCGTGTACTTAGATACTGGAAACAACTGCATGCACAGCCCTGTTGACCTTGCAGATGATATCTTGGGCATTGCCATCAGCATCCTGATATATTTGTATTATAGAGCCACGAGTGGCACGGTGCTATACTGTCCGTGGTGGAGTTGCCTGGGGTGTCGTCAACAATTGACTTTGGACCTCATGAAGCCTCACGGCAAGGAATTCTCCTGAATGCTACCTTCCACCCTAGTGAATCCATATTCTTACATGGTGAAAACCACTTAATGAGAACAATGAGGCTGGTAAGGGCACAAAATATATTCTGGATGAGCAAACACACTATCTGTTCCCACGAATGGCTTGGTATCATCACTGCTGACCAAGCTGGCAGAAGGATGTAGCTACTGGATTGGGTTTGCAGTAGAACATAGAACATTACAGCGCAGTACAGGCCCTTTGGCCCTCGATGTTGCACCGACCTGTGAAACCAATCTGAAGCCCATCTAACCTACACTATTCCCTTATCATCCATATGTTTATCCAATGACCATTTAAATGCCCTTAAAGTTGGCGAGTTTACTACTGTTGCAGGCAGGGCATTCCACGCCTTTACTACTCTCTGAGCAAAGAACCTACCTCTGACATCTGTCCTATGTCTATCACCCCTCAATTTAAAGCTATGTCCCCTCGTGCTCGCCGTCACCATCTAAGGAAAAAGGCTGTCACTGTCCACCTTATCTAATCCTCTGATCATCTTGTATGTCTCTATTAAGTCACCTCTTAACCTTCTTCTCTCTAGCCTCAAGTCCCTCAGCCTTTCCCCATAAGACCTTCCCTCCACACCAGGCAACATCCTGGTAAATCGCCTCTGCACCCTTTCCAATGCTTCCACATCCTATAATGCGGCGACCAGAACTGCACTCAATACTCCAAGTGCGGCCGCACCAGAGTTTTGTACAGCTGCAACATGACCTCACGGCTCCGAACCTCAATCCCTCTACCAATAAATCCTAACACACCGTACGCCTTCCTAACAACCCTATCAACCTGGGTGGCAGCTTCCAGGGATCTATGCACATGGACACCGAGATCTCTCTGCTCGCCCACACTGCCAAGAATCTTACCATTAGCCCTGTACTCTGTATTCCCGTTACTCCTTCCAAAGTGAATCACCTCACACTTTTCCGCATTAAACTCCATTTGCCACCTCCCAGCCCAGCTGTGCAGCTTATCGGACTCTCTGTAACCTGCAACATCCTTCCGCAGTATCCACAACTCCACCGACTTTAGTGTCATCCACAAATTTACTAACCCATCCTTCTACACCCTCATCCAGGTCATTGATAAAAATGACAAACAGCAGCGGCCCCAAAACAGATCCTTGCGGTACACCACTAGTAATTGAACTCCAGGATGAACATTTCCCATCAACCACCACCCTCTGTCGTCTTACAGCCAGCCAATTTCTGATCCAAACCGCTAAATCACCCTCAATCCCATGCCTCCGTATTTTCTGCAATAGCCTACCGTGGGGAACCTTATCAAACGCTTTACTGAAATCCATATACACCACATCAACCGCTTTACCCTCATCCACCAGTTTGGTCACCTTCTCAAAGAACTCAATGAGGTTTGTGAGGCACGACCTACCCTTCACAAAACAGTGTTGACTATCCCTAATCAAATTATTCCTTTCTAGATGATTATAAATCCTATCTCTCGTAATCCTTTCCAACACTTTACCCACAACCGAAGTAAGGCTCACTGGTCTATAATTACCAGGATTGTCTCTACTCCCCTTCTTGAACAAGAGGACAACATTTGCTATCCTCCAGTCTTCTGGCACTATTCCTGTAGACAATGACAACATAAAGATCAAAGCCAAAGGCTCTGCAATCTCCTCCCTAGCTTCCCAGAGAATCCTGGGATAAATCCCATCTGGCCCAGGGGACTTATGTACAAGAGGGAAATTACCAATCTGCATGTCACGATGCATCTGTCATGACAATGATGGTTGGAGTAACCACCAGACAGCCCTTGTCAAGATAAGTCCCATATTCAAATTGAAGATCTCCTCCCTCGTCTTGCAGTACCACCATGGTAAATAGGACAAACTTGGAACAAATCTATTGAATCAAAACTGGATATCCATGAGACGATGGGCCATCAGCAGCAACAGAATTATATTCAACCAAATCTGTAACCTCAGGCTGACACATCCTGCACTCAACCATTACCATTCAACTAGAAGATCAACCCTAGTTCAATGAAGCTTGCAGGAGCAGTATCAGGTATATCTAAAAGCGAGGTGTCAACACGAAAGCTACTCCAAGTCAAACTTGCATGTCCAACAGCAGAGGTAGCATGCAACACACGATTCTATAACCAACAGATCCGTTCTAAGCTCTGCATTCCTGCCACATCCAGCCATGAATGGCAATGGAAATTAAACAACCAACAGGACGTGAAAACTCCATATATATCAATCCTTAATGCTGGAGGAGCTCAGCACGTCTGTGAAAGAGATGAAGCTAAAGTATTTGCATTCATCTTCAGTCACAAGTGCCAAGTGACCGTCTGACTCTTCATGTCCCTGAGCACCACAGCATCATGGATGCCAGACATAATCAATTCAATTCAATCTAAGAAACAGCTGAAGACTGTAGATCCTGACAATGCTGCAGTAAGTGTTGAAGACTTGTGCTGTAGAACTAGCTGTGCCCCTAGCAAAGCTGGTCCAGTAGATTTGTAATAATGGCAATACGCAATAATCTATAAAATTGTCCAGATGTGTCCTGTGCCTACTAAAACAGGGTAGTGATTTGACAAATTAGCCAGAACAATTAGTCTACTTCCAATCATCGAGCTTTTATTAACTTTTATTGTCACATATATACTCAATGAGTACAGTGAAAAGTTTATACATCACCATTTACAGTGCTGGTTTACTTATAAAAGTAGTTAGGTACAGGGTCTTAAACGATAGAAGAATAAAATGCCCAGCATTACAGAAATAAAAGTTCAGTACAGCAGACCACGCTGGCACCTAGCTTCCAGTCCACACTGGGCCCAGGCTCCAGATTGCTCTGGCAACACATTACACCAGGAGGCTGCCAGGCCCGGTGGCCACCGCTCACCAGAGACCGGGGTGAGTCAGAGACCATATGAGACGAAGGAAAGAAAAGCACTAAGAGGAAGAAAAAGAACAACAGACACCAAAGAAGGGGTCATTGACAATGCTACCAACTGTCACCTGCAAAGGAGTAATCTGCTCACTGATTCTCACTTCAGTTTCCACCGGGCCCACTCAGCTTCTGACCTCATTACATCCTTGGTTAAGGGCGCTGCACTCCAGCAGTATGATGGTGACTGCCCTTGACATCAAGACAGCATTTGATTGTGTGTGGCATCAAGGCGCCCAAACAAAATTGGAGTAAATGGGAATGGGGAGAAATCTCTTCACTGGTTGGATTCATACCTAGCAGAAAGGAAGATGGCTGTCATTGAAGGTCATTCACCACAGTCCAAGGACATCTCTGCAGGATGTCCTTGGGTAGATACTTGATAATCATCCTGGTCAGAGGAGTTTTTCCACACCCGTGGAGCAGGTGGGACATGAACCCAGGGAAGATGAGAGTGTTACTGGATTATTAATCTAGAGGCCTCATTATGTTTGAGTCCTAATAGGGAAGCTGGTGGAATTTAAATTCAACTAATCAATCTAGAATTGAAAACTACTCTCAGTAATAGTGACGTGAAACTATTATCAATTGTAGTAAAAATCCATTTGGTTTACTAATTTCCTTTTAGGGAAGGAAATCTGCTGTCCTTACCTGGTCTGGCCGACCTGACTCTAGACTCTTCGCAATGTCATTTACTCTTAACTGCCCTCTGAATCGGCTAAGCAAGGCAGTTCAAGGGCAGTCGGATGGAAAATTAATGCTGGTCTTACCAGTGAGAAACATCCCATGAAAAATAAAAAATAACAATCATCAGGGATTAGGTGAAGTTATCTTGTGGCATTTATTCAAGGCACACTTATTTTTGGTGCAGACTTGATTGAGATTTATTCATTTGCTCCATTGTCTACCCATCATTTTGTGTAGACTGCATGTTTTCTTTCCTCAGTGCTGACGTGCTTTGCTTTCAAGAACAGATTCGCAAACTGAAGTGGGGGCCATTGTTCCCTCTGGACTTGGATAATGGCTACAAGATGTAATATTAGTAAATTTCAATCGGGCATCTTCAAATCTCAGTGGATGTTATGACAAGTCAGATCCCAGGCTGAAATAAAGCTTGGTAGATCATAGTATTTTCTTGATTTAAAAACCAATCAGTAAATTGTGTACAGTCCAGGTCGCTCTGCTATAGGAGTGATGTTATTACTCTGGAAAAGGTGCAACAAAGATGTTCAACGATGCTACTGAGACTGGAAGATTTGAGTTATAAGGAAATGCTGGAACTTTTCTCGCGGGAGTATAGGAGGTGGGGCAGGGTTAACTTTAGAGGTTTATAAAATCCTGAGCGGAATAGATAAAGTGGATGGCAAGGTCTTTTTCCCCAAGGTAGTGGAGAGGGGTAAGATTTAAAAGGGACCTGAGGGGGCAACTTCTTCTCACATTATATATGGGATGAGCTGCCACAGGAAGTGATAGAGGAGGGTACAATTACAGCATTAAAAAGAAATTTGGACAATTATGGATAGGAAAGGCTTGGAGGGATATGGGCCAAATGCAGGCAAATGGGACTAGTTCAGTTAGGAAACCTGGTCAGCATGGCTGAGTTGATCCAAACTGCCTGTTTCTGTGCTGTTATGATTGAGAAGCTTAGTATGCAAAAGTAGTAAAAATAAAATAGAATCTATTTACAACAACACAAATTTAAAGATTTAGCAACACCTGGTAAAATACATAACTATTAATCCCAAAGCATTCCTTTTATAGTATTCACACCAAGGAGTATACCCTTCTATCATATTTTAAGAGCTAAGTTTTAATCACAATTCCCCACTTTGAGAATCTGAGCCTCATCCTAGAGTCTTCACACAACTGAGTTAAGACTTTATCAAGATTCACATAACTTCCTCAGGCCCAAATTCTTCTGGTGTGGAAGTTTTAAACAGAACTCCTTACACTGAGGTTTCTTAACAGTCCTAAAGTACTTTTTTGAGCAACTGTTTTATACGTCCAACTTTAGCCAAGATTTCAGCAATGAGCCTAAAATTGAAGGTATAACATGTAACATAAACTGAAACTAAAATGCTTTTTATCCCAAGCTATAGGTATTTACCCAAAAAAGAAAATCACTCACTGATCTTTTGAATTAAAATTCTAGTGCGTAACTGTTTTGTTTGCTTGTAAAAGCCCCTCAGTGTGTTTGTGAAAAAAAAATTTCCATTAGTCTGGCCTAACTTTCTCACTTAGGGTGTTTTTTTTTTTAAAAAACAGCATGGCTACACAAATATTTGAGTTAATCATTGAATCTCTCCTGTCACAGAAAACTCAAGTGCTGCTAGTTCAAAAATTTCACACCTTGCATCACAAAAGCAATACATACTTGGACACAAAGGATCAGTATTCTGCCAGACCAGTGTGTAAATTTTAAAGCATGTTAAAGATACATTGGGATCTGAAGCCATGGGACTACTTTAAAAGCATGGGCCTATTCTAGACCGTTCTCTGAAATGTTTTCCATAATATTCTAATCATAGAAGCTCCTACAGCTCAAACAAGATCTGTTGCGGCCAGGTGCCAGTGGAATCTACAGCTAACAATTGGTATGATTTCCCATAGGCTACATATGTGAGGTTGATGCCTCTTTATTTTCCACGATCTTTGGAGGAAGAAAAGAGGTCTCTACCATTCCTCCCTGCCGATGTAGGGAATGCTGAAGGAGAGCCAGTCATTGCCGAACGTCAGATCCGTATATTGGACAAACCAGGCATTCCTTCTCGTGAGTGTTACTATGTGATTGTTTCTTGGAAAGAAACCTTGAAAAATAATTTTCTAGCAGTGATGCCCTTGTTAACACACACCCGCTTAGGTTACATACTTCAGCTGGATGATCAAAAGCATAATTGCTCCATTAGGCTGGTTTGAAAGGTATTTTAGTAAGTCTGAATCTTGCTTTATGTTTAAAGGTTTTTTCTCCCCAGATTAGGTCGTGCTCAGGGAAGTAATATTTTATTATTTTATGGTTATTAGATGGAAATGTGATTTTATAAGATGATGAATCTTCAATGTTTAGTATTCCTCTGTTTCTTTGTCGAGTAATTTGAGTCTCACCTTCAAATTTTACATCGATTGTAGTATTCTAGCTTATTTGTCTACTGTCAATTGTGATTTTAGTCAGTGATTCAAGAGAAATTTAATCAGTTAAAACTTGTAGACTGTTAGCGTCTAATCTTGATTGGCAAAGTGTATAGACCTCACTAATGTTTGGAACCCAGACCTTAAACCTGTAGGTAATCCTGTCTGGATTGACTGACCCCTTGAAGAATAAGTGGAGAAACAGAAACTTGGTATCTCTTACATAGTTAGAGATTGGGAACTGTTGATAGAACCCAAGTATCCTTCATGAGTCACTGAAAGATGACATGGAACCGGCAAGTGATATATTGGCATTTATTGCAAGAGGATTTGAGTACCGGAGTAATAACGTCTTGCTATATTTGTATGGAGCCTTTGTGAGACACTGTGTAGCTGATGAACTGTGTGCCATTCTAGTTGCCTTAACTAAAAGAGTGTATATGTGCCGTAGAGGGAATGCAACAATGTTCTCCAGACTAATTGCTTGGATGGTAGAATTCTCCTCTGAGGGCTGAATAAAACAACTGGGCTTCTATTCTCCATGTTTTAGAAGAATAAGCAGGAACCACATTGAGATGTTCAAAATTTTTACAGGTCTTGGTAGAATTCTCTGGTCTTGTCAAGGTAAGTGCAGGAAAGATGCAATGTCTAGATTATGGGTCAGTCTCAAGCTAGGACTGAAGTGAAGAGGAAATTGTTCATACCGGATAGTGAACCTTTTGGAATTCTGCCTGCCGGAGGTCGGTGGAAGCTCAAGAGTGAGATTCCTGCTCGCTCTTCCTCCGTGTCCCCCCTCAAGGTCCCGATCCTTTATCCTCAACCTTGCCCCTGCAAGATCTGCATGCATAAGTGTCAACAAATGCAGCCATACATAAGAAGGGGATGTTAATTGGCAGAGGTGTTGCTAAAGAGAAAGCATTGCAAGAAAAGTATAGGCTTCCCAAGTTCCTGGGTAATCTTTGAAAAAGGGCACATTATTTGTGAAGAATGGACCCCTGTGTATGTGTGGTGTACATGTTGATTTCTAGACTGCACATATGTGCCATATTACAAGCTCACCTGATTATTGTTTATTCAGCAACCACTACCCAATTGCAGAAGCACATCTGACTTAGAATGTTTTATTTTGCATTCTCCATGTGCGTGCTGTTTGATACAGACTACGCTCTATTGCAAGTAGCCATTGTTTGATTTAATCAACCAATCATTGGAGCATTTAGCCTACGTACCGAGCATTCATACTGGCATTGAAATACAAACAGAATTTTATGCAATTGTGCGGTAAGCAGAATGTCTTTTTGGACTGATTGCATCATCCTGTTAATGGAAAGTACCACTGTGAACCATTTTGTAGCAGGTGCTTAACCTGCTGTTTAATTTCTTTCAGAAACATTGCCTTTTCTGTTCAAAATTCTACTTTGAAACTTGGATTTGTGAGCAAATGCTAAAGAGCTCGTCATTTGATGTATTAAAAGTTAATGTTGCTGGTATGATCATAAAGTCTTATAAAAGTGCAAAAAATGTAAACCACTTTTGAATGCTATGTCAGTTTTAAGTGTTTTTGACCTAAGGAATGCCACTTCATCGTTGTTTTAGATGAAGATGAATCTGATGAGGAACACCTTGAGCTAGAGTATATTGGAACACACGCATTTGCTAAGATGGAAGGAGATATTGATAAACAGAGGCGGCTGATTCTTCAAGGGCAAATGTCTGAAGCAGCAGTTCAAAAAGCACATCAGCGAAAGTGAGTAGTGACTGAGCATATAAAACATGAAACTGAAAACGCAGTGAATATTCCATATTCTTTTATCTTGGTCTTGGGTTGATATGAATATGCCCTATGTACAACATAGTACTGCTGCAAAAGATTGCAAAAAGAAACTCTACCTCCGTCATATTAGATTCTCCACATTAAAATACATTACCAAACATTTTTCTGTGCTGTTTTCAGATTTTTGTGCCGGTAACGTGCCCTGAATAAAACACTTGTGTGCAGTATGTATTATTTCAGTGTCACTTTCATGTTTAAGCTAACGATAAGCTGTTACTTAATTCATTTCGTCTGTATGAATTCTTCCTTTCCTGAGAGAGAAAATAAACTTGTACACAGCCTTTCTCCTTGATACCACCAGTTAACATTCAAAGCATAGGGAATTGAGAGCATGGAACAGCATTTGTCTGCACCGTCACACTAGTTTTATCTTCATAGGTTTTCCACAGTGTATTTGCTTTCATAGAATCATATTATCATAGCTAGGTTTGTTATTAACTTGTTGGCAATATTAACCCTGAGATGCAAGGAATGCAGTGCAATTGCAACTTAGTACAAGTTCCAGGTAACCACATCATGAAATTATGTCTAGTAGCCATATGTTTCTGTTTATTCCCGTTGTTAAATATTACTCACAGGATTACACTTCTTTTTAGCTATAACCGTTGGTTGTGCAGAGCTAGAGCAGACGACCTGTCGGGTGTTGCTTCATTAAAAGCATTATATCAAACTGGTAAGTAAGTGCTTTAAGACTTTGAATGATGAAGGGCTGTAGTGAGGACCAGACGGTTATTCTCAACAGATATTCTATAATTTTATTCATATGGAAGGATCAGTGCAAACACGTGAGATATTCCTCAAAATATTCCTTTTAATGCCTACAAGTTATTTTTCCAAATCTGATCTAGTAAGCTGCAAAATAACAACTCAGAGCCTCTGCTCAATTTTCTCTTGCTGTCTCAATCCCTTCTCCTTTCTCCATCTCTCCTTCCACCCGTATCTGTGCACTTGCAGTTTTCCTTCTCAGAATGGTGGCTTGGCAATTTATCTTTTTTAAAAGTGCAGTCTCTTCTTCCGTCTTCCTACAGTGGCATGTCTGAGGTCAGCCACTTAGCCAGTCTTAGCACTCTGCATCAGAGTTGTATAGGATAGGTTTTGACCTTGGAGGGGACATTCAACACTATTATGAATCTGGGTTTCAAAATCTCGCAGATCTACTAGTTTGCTACTTCACGGTGTAGGTGATTGTTCAGTCAATCTTTCGGTACTTTTCTTGTAAAGTAGATTTCGTGCTTGTAACAGCCATTAATAGTAGTAATCCAACTACAGGTAAAATATGCTTTGTGTTGAGACTAATTTTGAAGTTTGTGATTCAAACGCTATTTGGTCCCACCATCCTGGGATTCAAAGCTACTTGCCTAAAGGGCCATTCTTCCTATTCCTGTGCATGTCTGAACAGCAAGCATTAAGTTTTTGGTTAAGGCAACTGAGCCCAATTCCAATTCTATCCTAACCTGTTAATCCAAGTGCATTTCTCAGTGGATTTATTAGACAGCACCCAACAGCAGGAAACCTACCCCTCCCGCCACACTTTCTGTCCTTTAAACTGTTACTATTCCACTCTAATTGTGATGACAGAAGCCCTCATTTTAACTGCATGTGTTTTGCAAACTTCTATAATTTTATGTTCTTCCTTGCTAATTGGTAGCCCGAAATCTTATCCTTCATCTTTCTTTCCTCCCTCCCTTTGCTGTTTTCTTTTTAAACTTAGTTATCTTTTCTGGACATGTTTTCAGAAATATTTAGCAGCCAGTCCTCTGATTTTTCTTTTTTTGTTTGAACCAGGTATCTGTAACTGTCACAACGTGCATTCATTTGACTGCTTGCAAATGATTTATTACACTTCATGCATTCACCCACATGCTATAGGCTGGGCTTCATTCCTTTTCACTCTTACCACATTTAATGCCTTTTATTATTTGACACTGGTGGAATTTGTCTCTAATTCATTTTTGCCTTTAATTTTATCTCCTAGTTCGCATTCTCCAGCCTTCATCACACCTTCCATCCATCCACAAAGTTAGGTTAAGTTCTTCCAATGGCAATACAATCCACTCTGCAAGGATGTTTTTTTTCTACTCCTGTTCTAACCCAAACCTGACCCCATCTGACTGCAGATGCTATTTTCCCCAGAACTTTTTTTAGTCATTTGTGGGACGGGGGCATTGCTGGTTGGGTCAACTTTTATCGCTATGTTGTGCTTGAGAAGCTGGTAACCAGATGCTGCCTTGAACTACCGCAGTCCATTTGGTATAGGTAGACCCATGAAGCTGTTGAGGACTTCCAGGATATTGACCCAGTGGCACTGAAGGAGCAGCAACTTAGGCTGGTGACTAACTTGGAGTGGAACCTGAAGCTGATGGTTTTCCTATGTTTCCACAGTTGTCCTTCGAGGTGAAGTGGTCGTGGGTTTGCAGATGCTGTCTAAGTCACCTTGGTCAATTTTTACATTGCATTTTGTAGATGGTACACACTGCTGAGAAGTACTGATTTGGATGAGTGAGAATGTATGTGGATGTGGTGCCAATAAGCGTTTCTCCTGGATGGTGCCAGGTTTCTTGAGCGTTGGATGACTGCACCCCAATAATCAAGTGGAGGTATTCTATCACATTCCTGACACATGCTATGTAGATGGTGAATAGGCTTTGGGCAGTCAGAAGATTAGTTACTGTACAGGATTTCTTGCCTCTGGCCTGCATTTGTAGCCACAGTATTTATATAGTTAGTTTCTAGTCATCGAGATCCACTACCATTCCCCCCCCCCCCCCCCCTCCAAAACCCCCTCACGTTTAAATCTGCCTGTAGGACTTGGGTAGAAAGTGGATCAAAATCATTGGTACCAATATGAACCACAACTGAAGACTATTCACCCTCCTGCATTGGTGCACTGCAGGTGATCAGTAACATCCTTGACCCTAGCACTAGTAAAGCAGCATGCCATCTTGATTCATACTGAAGAAAAGCTGTCTGTTCCCCTAACTAACAAATCGCCTATCACTATTGCTCTTCTAAACCTTCCTTCGGTTCCCAGTGTAGCTGAGCCACCTGTGGCACCATGGACTTGGCTTAGGCTGCCCTCCCAAGGAAGCCATCACACTCATCACTATTCCAAGTCTAATAGATGGCACACTGGGACTCCCGTGCTGCGCCTCTGGTCCTTCTTGCTTACCTGGCAGTCACCCATTTCCTCTCTGTCTCCACATCCTTAAGGAGTGGGCTGACTGCACCAGAAATGTGCTATCTGTGTTGATCTCAGCCTTGCATATCACTCGAGTAGCACCAGTCTGTACTTAAACTCCAAAAGCTACACCTTGAGCTCCTCCAGCTAACAAACTTTTTGGCACAGGTAGTTGTCTGGGACATGACCACTTTAAGAACCCTTTCTGAGGAAGAATGAGACACCTAAAATATTTACTTTTTTGCTGTATTTCTACAGATATTGATGAACAAACTGTAATATAACGCCATTTTCTATTGTCACATTTTCAGCATTTACAATTTTACTTCCATTTGTGTAGTTCTGTTACTTGGTTTCAAAAATGAAAACATTTTCCTGAACAAGCTTAAAGTGTGCACACCTAACAGTGTAAACAATTTGTATTTCTGCAGGATATGATAAATGTGGACGTACAGTGGTGGTGATAGTAGGAAGGAATATTCCTGTAACTCTGATAGACCCAGATAAGGTAAGACTTGTTTTTAAAATGACTTTATTGTCAGTTTGCTTTGGACAAATATTTGTTTGCTGCATGAACAGCTTGAAACAGTAAAATTTTGAGAGCTGTATTTTATTTCAGAATAGTTCCTAAATAATTCATCCATAACTACAGGCTGACCACTGCATTAATTCAAATACATTTTACTGTGCCCTCAACTTACTGTACTTTTACTGAGTAAGATCTGTTTCATCAGATTATATCAAATATTCAATCTCCTCCTCTTTGTTTATCAGTGACTTTCACATCAAGTCTTTTTCTATTCCTTAAGCAGCATCCTCAACGAGGGTCACTGAACCACAGCATGTTCTGTGGTTTTGCGAAAGGCCGATGAGGAGATAGAATTTTGGTCCACCTCTTCTGGAACAGAGATTGAAGCCATTCGTTAGTGTGCATCTGCCATTTAGCCAACCAAGCAAAGCTATTCATTTCTTTCCTTTAGAGTTGAAGCAGATTTATCCTTTATTCCTCTCCCCTATCCAGAGGAAACAATTCCTTTGCAAACTGTTTCTAAGCTTGGAGAGCTTAAGTGGGTTAGATGACCTTCCAAATATCTTTACTATGTATGCCACATTTAGGAATGTTTGTACAGAACCTTCGAGAAACATCTAGAGAGACACGGGCTTCATTTTGGAGGGAGAAAGCATCACTTCCAAAAACGCTGTCATTAAAAGTTTAGTTCTACTGTAGAATACAGAGAAAATAATGTTTCATTATGGCAACAAATAATAGTGAGATTGTGGAATATAGAATTTGAAGGCAGTTCCCCTGGCACAGCCAGAAGTCTGTTCCAGTTTGACTCTGGAATCTCCCTTCTGAGCCTTATTCGAAAACCTGAGTGTTTAGAATCAAAAACATTGTAACTGTATAACACCATCACAGAGAATCCATTTTATCAGCACATTATTTAGTATATTGGCTTTCACGTGCTTGCTACTTGTCGGGGAGAATTAAATTTAACCCAAAGTGGGGAGTTTGATTCAGATTGCGAGGAAAAGGTTCCTGGTCCAAATCTATCTTACACTCTTTGTCCTGCCATTCCACCCAACTTTGGCTTTAATTGAAGGAAGAAGTTGAGCAGGTGATTGACCTGCTCCCAGGTGCTGGTACAGTGCTTTTAACCATTCTGATGGGATGTTGAAGCTGCAAACCTCATCAATTTTAAGCTTTTTGAATTAACTATTCGTAGCTGGGCTTCCTGACAGCAACATCATGACAGAGGCTGCCATTCCCAGCAGATGAACACTGTTAGACCTATCTGTTAGATACAGCATTCCCACCTGAGGAAGCTAATGATCTTACAGCCGATCCTACCTCGTCTCCCCATCCCAAACCCCAAATAGACAGCGGAATTCTGACTTCTGGTTTTCCCCAAACGTTTCCAATCTAAGTAAAAATCCAGCTTATGACAGTTTCTTTTGCACATCACTAAAACCTGTTTTCAATTTATTTGATTTGAAGACCAGGTTTTTTAAATTTGTTTTGAAACCCCTAAGACAGCTGTGGAAGGGGGTCATTAGGCCCCTCAAGGTTGCTCTGCCATTCGTTGAGATTGTGGTCGCTTTAATAATGCCCAACCACACTTTGCCTTTTCCTCAAAACCCTTGATTCCCTTACTGATTAAAAATCTGCCTGTCTTTGTCTTGAATATCTTTAATGATCTAGCCTCAACAGAATTCAACAGTAAAGAATTCCGCAGATTTGCTGACCTTTTGAGAGAATTTGCTCCTCCTCTGTGTCTTAAATGGGTGACCATCACCCCTCTGACATTATGCCCTCTGATCCTAGACCAAAAGGTGGTAGGTCAAAGGAGGAGATAATGGATGAGTCAAATGGGCAGATCAGTAGCAGATGGAAGTTAACCCTGATAAATATCACGGTGATGCACTTTGGAAGAAGGAATAAGACAAGGGAGTACTGGGTGAATGTCGAGGCACGGGGAAGCTCAGAGGGATCTTGGGGTGCTGTCCACAGATTCATGAAGGCAGCAAGACAGATTAATAGAGTAGTCAAAGCATATGGGGAACTTGCCTTTTTCAGTCGTGGTGTAGATTATAATAGAAGCAAGGTACAGAACTTTGGTTTACCATTTGGTAACCAGAACTGCACAAAGTTAGGGTAAAAGAAGACGGCTGTTCTCTTTAGTCAATGTTAGTACCAAGGGAATGTAACTTTAAAGTGGAAGGCCGGACGTTTAGAGGGGATTTGAGAAAAATCTTTTCATCCAGAGGGTGGTGAGAGTTTGGAATATACTTGCTGGAATGATAGGTGAGGGAGGAAACCTCTCAACCTTTTAAATCATATTTGGATGTGCACCAGAGGTGTCACAGCATTCAAGGCTAATTAATGGGATTAGTGGGGGGAAAGTGGCACTAGTGTAGGTAGTAGTATGTTTGTTTTTGTGAGTACAGACCGAATGGGCGGAAGGGCCTGTTCTGTACTGAGAGATTCTATGACTCTGCCATAAAGGAAAATGACCTTTCCACACCTATCCTGTCAAGTCCCCTCAGAATCTTGAATGTTTCAATGAGGTCATCTCTCATTCTTTTAAACTCTAATGAGTACAGGCCCAGTCTACATATCCTGTCCTCATAAGATAGTCCCCCATATCTGGGTTCAGCCTTGTGAATCTTCTCTGGACAGCCTCGAATGCCAGTAAATCTTTCCTTAAAGGGCCCAAAACTGTTCAACATATTCCAGCTGTGTTCTGACCTTGTGTCTTGTATGGTTTTAGCAAAAGCTCAGTTTTTGTACTCCATTCCCTTTGAAAGCAGTGAAAATAAACATGATTGAGTGATATACTGTAGTTGTAATGATTTGTTATTATTTTTAGGCTCTACTGTATTTTATTCATATTATGGACCACATTGCTGCAAGAGAGTTTGTCTTGGTGTATTTTCATACTTTGACCGGGGAACACAATCATCCTGACTCAGAGTTCATCAAGAAATTGTACGACATTGTTGATGTAAAGTAAGTTCATGATCCCATTTTGTATGTTTACTCAGACCACCTTATTGAAGTTACCACAAAAAACATTTACCTCATCATTGCCTGTTCTTGTCGTTGTAAATATGTCAGATTGGAACATTCGAATTCAACTTATTTGATTTGTAAAAGATGACCAGTTTATATTTTTGATCTAACAAGGTGTAGAGCTGGATGAACACAGCAGGCCAAGCAGCATCAAGAGGAGCAGGAAAGCTGACGTATTGGGTCCGGACCCCCCACGTCAGATTTCCTGCTGTTATGATGCTGCTTGACGTGCTGTGCTCATCCAACTCTACACCTTGTTATCTCAGATTTGCTGGCATTGGCAGTTCCTACTATCTCTGAATCTGTTTTTATTTTTATTGTTTATTTTGTTGAAAATAAATGCCTAGGAGCCATTAACTTGCAAACTATAGTCTGATTTTTGGGAAGAAGAAAAAGAGCTTTAAGAAGGGTGTAAAAGCAGGACAGGAATTTGGAGTAGCAGACGTGTTTTGAGAGATTTCAGGACATGGAGGACTGAGACAGTTGAAAGCATAGCTTCTAACAATGGGAAAAATTTGGGTGATGTATAAGAATATCAAAGTAATAAAACAGATGTTCAAAGAATGTAAGTTTGAAGGATTCATACAGATGTGGAGACCACGAGGTAAGGGTGTGATGGCATTTGAATAAGATGTGAATTTTATGTTTGGAACATTGAGGGAGCCAACATAGCTCAGCAAGCACGGGGTGACGGGGAGTATAACTTAATGTAGGTTTTAAAGGGTTAATGGTATTTTGGATGAGTTGAAAGACTACAGGTCATAAAAATCTAACCAAAAGAATATTGGACTAATCAAGATTGAAGATGGCAAAAGTCAGGAATCGGATGACACCAGATTATAGTCCAAAAGGTTTATTTGAAATCACAAGCTTTTGGAGCATAGCTCCTTTATCAGGTGATGTGACTTCACCTGTCGAAGGGGCTACACTCAAAAAACTTGGTTTCAAATAACCCTGTTGGACTTTAACCTGGTGTCGCCTAATTCCTGACCATGTGCCCGCGAATCCAACACCTGCACTTCCACGTCGGAGGTGGCAAAGACATGGATGCTGGTTTCAACAGAAGATGGGCAGAGGTGGGACAAAAGTAGGCATTGTTATCTCGATTGAAATCAGTAGGCTTTCTCATTGAATTGCATAATTGGTAGCTGAAGTCAAGAACTAAGGTTGCAAACAGTCTGGGTGTCAAATAGTGACCGAAGAAGGGCTTAGAATATGTGATGAGGAAATGAAGTTTGAGAAGCTGAAAGATTATGGTTTCGGTCTTCCCAATGATCAGTTCCAAGAATGGATGTTGAACAAGCAGACCAACAACATTATTTGAAGTGGCCGTGTTCAAGAGACCTTCTGGAGAGGTGTCATTTGGTATGCTCCATCTCCAAAGAAGTTATCCAAGAGGAAGAAATGGAATAACATAGGATGGCTACTTGGGGGCACTAAAGGTAACTTGGCAGCAAGAGTAACCATTGTTGGATGTTTATTGCCTTTGACTAAAAGTGGAACCTTGCAAGAGCAATTCCATGGAATTTGACAACAAAGATATTTGAGAATGTTTTGCTCACCTGCATCAAAAGGTCATGCACTATACTCATGTAACTTGTGTACCTATGAAGCATGTTAACTTTCAGTAGGTTTTTAGTGCTGTAGGAATCCAATCTGAGATTCAAACATGTTGCATTCAAGGTGTGGGACAGAACGTACATATTTTTAAACTTGGATATATGGAATAACTCTGGTATCCCATCACCAAGTTACCCTTTATTTATATGTGGGGAGTCCTTGATACTGATCCAGTTCCCACAAAGCCAGCCCTGAGTGTGGGGATGTGTGACAATCCTGTTTTTTTTTTTTTTCCCCTCTTCAACTGACAATCTCGTTGTTATCTGTCAGCCAGGGCTCCCTAATTGGACTAGATTAACAGTCCTAATCGAGGAATTAATATTCCGATGTCCACTTGACTGACCTCGTTACAACTCTATCCCTCACCCTCTGAGTCTGAGGACATAGGGTGGTTCTTTTTTTAAGCTCCCCTGAGGTGTTTTTGCACAGGATCAGGTTCCTCTGACTCTGCCTTAGGTACGGGCAGTGTGTAACAGTAGTTTGCCTCTTGTACCTGAAGCATCTGAAGAAATTATTCTTTTCAGGCAGCAAAGGTATTAAGACGGCGATATCTGCCATGTCCATCCCAGATTCCAAGGTCTCCAACACTTGAGGGAGAACCCATGGGTTCTGCCAGTCTTCCCAACTGTTTTGATGAGCTGGACATGTTTTGCGAATTTGCAGCTCTCGTATGGTTCACGTGCTTGTTCAGGACTGTTGCACCCACCCAAACATTGAACATACCCAACCTAACCTCACGTCAACCATGCCTGTTACCCATGCAGGGCCATTCCCATAGTTCCTACACTCCATCCCCTGAAGTAAATGGTGTTCCTCGTGCGTTTCAACACCGCTCCAAGGTCTAGCAAAATGAAATTTAACCTTGTGCAGAATCTTCTCTCCACTGGCAATTCTGCTGGAGCTATCCTTGTAGTTGCATGACGGGTGGTCCTATAATCAAGTAGGAACCAGGGCAGTTTGCTATCTAGTGAAGGTGTAGGCTGTTTCTTTAAGCCTGCAGTCAAAGTTTAGACTTTACCACACCATTGGATGATGGATGGCATGGAGCTGTCTTTGGGTGTTGAGTGGCATTCAACTTTAGGAAATATTCAAATTCCCCGGTGGTGAAGGATGGCCCATGCTCTGAGACCACTGCTTCCAGGAGTCTGTGCACAAGATGTGCTCAGTTTTCTATCATCCCCGTGTTTGACAATTGAACTCTGCACGTCTAGCCACTTTGAATGGGTGTCCACAATGACTAAGGACATTCAGCCCATGAAAGGGTCTGCATCGTTGACTTGTAACCAAGTCCACGGTTTACCTGCAGTTCCCACAATTGTGTGGGAGTTGCTGGTGGCAATTTTTGTCCTTGTTGGCACTCTGGGCACTGCCCCACAAACTTGGGCTGTATCTACATCCAAGCCTGGCCACCAGACATAATGTCTTGCCCGACCCTGGTAGAGTTCAGCCAGCATCTGGTGGTGACCTTTTGCTCAGGACAATCGCACTTACTCCCCAAAAAATACACCATCTTCTACTGTGATCTGGTCTCTCTGGGTCCAAAAAGGTTTTAGTTCTGGTTGTAACAGCCCTTTGGTTTTGCCCATCACCAGTTGTTTCAGTTTTACCTTGATCAGATCTTTCTACATTCAAAGACTGATTGTCAGCTTTGACTTCTGGAAGTGTATCCTGAAAATTTTAAAACCAATACAGACT
The DNA here is from genome assembly GCA_024137785.1 of Ginglymostoma cirratum. Lineage (NCBI taxonomy): Eukaryota > Metazoa > Chordata > Chondrichthyes > Orectolobiformes > Ginglymostomatidae > Ginglymostoma > Ginglymostoma cirratum. The sequence goes on from JAHRHZ010000032.1 coordinate 4,000,165, forward strand.
CTTTCATTGGCGATACCGCTGGTGGTGTACCTGCATGTGGGAGGCACTCAATGAATATGCTACTTCACTTTCTGGACGGTTATCCAACTTGTAATTTTGTACAAAATAATATTGGAGCCCACCACTGAATTCGGTCTGAAGCTATGGGTGGCACAGCCTTGTCATCGTTAGTTAGACCGAGCAGGGTTTGTGGTTCATTATTGTTACAAATCTATTCCGTAAAGGTATGGATAGACTTCCTGCCTCCAACTATGACTGCCGAACCTTCCTTCTGTGTCTGGGTGTATTTACACTCTGCATTAACCAAAGTACAGGATGCATACGCTATTGGGTGTAACTCTCCTTTGGGCCACGTATAAGCTAATATTACCCCGATGCTGTACGCGGAGGCATCACATGACAATACCAGATCTCGCTTGGGGTAATAGTATGCCAACACCTTCAAGGTTGATAGCTGTTTCTTCTCTTCCCTGAAGGCTGTGGCTTGGCTATGTGAGCATTTCCAAGGCTGACCCTTTTTAAAGAGTTGATGCAAAGGTGCCAGGATCGAGGTCAGGATATGTTTTAACGTTTTGTAATAATTCACCAGCCCAAGGAAAGACCTGAGCTCCATTAGAGGTTGGAGCCGAGGTAAATTTGATTGCCCTCACTTTATCTTCCTATGGGTGTAACCCGGTCTTGTCTACTGTCGAGCATATGCGGCCTGGGGAAAACACCTAAGGATTATGTCCAGGTTTTCTAAGTGCTCCTTATTGGTCTTCCCTGTTATTAGCACATCATCTAGATAATTAGTGACCTGGGGTAGACCTTGTGAAATGTTCTCTATTGTCCACTGAAAAATTACACAGGCTGACGATATGCCAAATGGCAGTCTCCTATATTGATACAGACCCTTATGAGTATTAATTATTGCATACTTCTGGGAGTCCTCATCTAACCTGCTCCACAAACTGGACTGTTTTGATGATTCCTCTGCTTTCTAGCCTTCTGATTTCTGCCTGTACTTTTGCCTGTAAGGCAGTGGCATTGGGCGGGCCTTGCAGAATTGTGGATTTGCTTCCTGGCCAACATGCAAGATGGCCTTGCCCCCTTTGATAGTCCTAGACATTCCTGAAGAACTTGTGGGTATCTAATTAGGACTTCACTCGGGTAGCCATTTCCTAATCCAAAAGTGTTGAGCCAATCTAGATGAATCTTTCTCAATCAATTTCATCACATCAAGCTTGGGCCCCAGCCTTCACTACAGTGGTTAGACGATTAATCCAGAAACCCAGCTGATGTTCTGGGGACCCAGGTTCAAATCCCACCATGGCAGATAGTGGAATTGGAATTCAAAAAAAGAGTCTGGAATTAAGAATTTACTGATCACCATGAAATCGTTGCCGATTGTCGGAAAAACCCATCTGTTTCACTAATGTCCTTAAGGGGAAGAAATCTGCCACCCTCACTTGGTCTGGCCTACATGTGACTCCAGACCCACAACAACGGACTTGACTCTCAACTGCCCTCTGAAATGGCTTAGCATGCCACTTAGTTGTACCAATCGCTACAAAGACTCAAAGAAAATGAAACTGGATGGATCACCTGGCATCGACCTAGGCACCAGAAATGACAACGGCAGAAATGACCCTGTCGACCATGCAGAGTCGTCCTCACTAACATCTGGGGGTTAGTGCCAAAATTGGGAGAGCTGTCTCGCAAACTAGTCAAGCACCAGCCTGACATAGTCATACTCACGTAATCATACCTTACAGACAATGTCCCAGACACTACCATCACCATCCCTGGATGTGTCCTGTCTCTCTGGCAGGACTGACCCAGCAGTGGGGGCAGCACAGTGGTATACAGTCGGGAGGGTGTTGCTCGAGGAGTCCTCAACATTGACTCCAGACCCCATGAAGTCTCGTGGCTTCAAGTTAAACACGGGCAAGGAAACCTCCTGCTGATTACCACATACCGTCCTCCCTGAGCTGATGAATCAGTATTCCTCAATGTTGAACAACACTTAGAGGAAGCACTGAGGATGGCAAGGCCACAAAATGTACTCTGGGTGGGGGATTTCAATGTCCACCACCTAGAGTGGCTCGGCAGCAGTACTACTGGTGGAGCTGGTCGCGTCCTACAGGACGTGGCTGCTAGACTGGGTCTGCGACAGGTGGGGAGGGAACCAACAAGAGGGAAAAACATACTTGACCTCATCCTTACTAATCTGCCAGCTGCAGTTGCATCTGTGCGTGACAGTATTGGTAAGAGTGACCATTGCACTGTCCTTGGAGACGAAGTCCCGCCTTCACATTGAGAACAACCTCTATCGTGTTGTGTGGCACTATCAGGTGCTAAATGGGACAGAGCTCGCACAGATTTAGCAACTCCAGACTGGGCATCCATGAGGCGCTGTAGGTCATCAACAACAGCAGAGTTGTACTCCAGCACAATCTGTAACCTCATGGCCCGGCATATCCCCCACTCAGCCATTGCCGTCAAGCCAGGGGATCAACCCTGGTTCAGTGAAATGTGCAGGAGGGCAAGCCAGGAGCAGCACCAGGCACACCTGAAGATGAAGTATCAACCTGGTGAAGCTGCCAAACAGCAAAAGCAGCAAGTGATAGACAGAGCTAAGCAATCCCACAACCAACGGATCCGATCTAAGCTCTGCAATCCTGCCACATCCAGTCGTGAATGGTGGTGGACAATTAAACAACTCACTGGAGGAGGAGGCTCCACAAATATCCCTATCCTCAATGATGGAAGAGCCCAGCACATCAGTGCAAAAGATAAGGCTGAAGCACTCACAGCAATCTGCAGCCAGAAGTGCCAAATGGATGATCCATCTCAGCCTCCTCCAGTGGTCCCCAGCATTACAGATACCAGTCTTCAGCCAATTCGATTCAATCCACGTGATATCAAGAAACGGCTGGAGGCACTGGACACTGCAAAGGCTATGGGCCCTGACAACATTCCTGCAATAGTACTGAAGACTTGTGCTCCAGAACTTGCCGTTCCCTTAGCCAAGCTGTTCCAGCACAGTTACAACATTGGCATCTACCCAACAATGTGGAAAATAGCCCAAGTATGTCCTGTGTACATAAAGCAGGACAAATCCAACCCAGCCAATTACCGCCCCATCAGTCTCCTCTCTATTATCTGGAAGGTGTCATCAGCAGTGCTATCAAGTAGCACCTGCTCAGAGACGCCCAGTTTGGGTTCTGCCAGGGCCAATCAGCTCCTGACCTCCTTACAACCTTAGTTCAAACATGGACAAAAGAGCTGAATTCCAGAGGTGAGGTGAGAGTGACAGCTCTCTTATCAAAGCTGTATTTAACCAAGTGTGGCATCAAGGAACCCTAGTAAAACTGGAATCAATGGGTATCAGGGCAAACGCTCCAGCGGTTGGAGTCTTACCTGACAGATAAGAAGATGGTCGTGGCTATGGAAGGTCAATCATCTCGGCTCCAGGACATCTCTGCAGGAGTTCCTCAGGGTAGTGTCCTAGGCCCACCCATCTTCAGCTGCTTCATCAATGACCTTCCCTCCGTCATAAGGTCAGAAGTGGGGATGTGCAACCATCTGCGAACAATGTTCAGCACCATTTGTGACTCCTCATCCACTGAAGCAGTCCATGTTCACGTGATCTGGACAATATCTAGGCTTGGGCTGGCAAGTGGTAAGTGACATTTGTGCCACACAAATGCCAGGCTATGACCATCACCAATAAGAGACAATCTAACCACCGTCCTTTGACATTCAGTGGTATTACCATTACTGATCCCCCACTATCAACATCCTGCGGGTTACCATTGACCAGAAACTCAACTGGACTCACCACATTAACACAGTGGCTACAAGAGCAGGCCGGAAGCTGGGAATACTGCGGCAAGTAACTCATCTCCTGCCTCGTCAAAGCCTGTCCACCACCTACAAGGCACAAGTCAGGAATGTGATGGAATACTCCCCATTTGCCTGGATGAGTGCAGCCCCAACAACACTCAAGCTTGACACCATCCAGGACAAAGCAGCCCGCTTGATTAGCACTACATCGACAAACATTCACTCCCTCCACCACCAACGCTCAGTAGCAGCAGTGTGTACTATCTACAAGATGCACTGCAGAAATTCACCAAAGATCCTCGGACAGCACCTTCCAAACCCACAACCACTTCCATCTAGAAAGACAAGGGCAGATGATGTATGGGAACACCACCACCTCCAAGTTGTTCACCATCCTGACTTGGAAATATATTGCCATTCCTTCACGGTGTCACTGGGTCAAAATCCTGGAATTCCCTCCCTAATAGCATTGTGGGTCAACCCACAGGAGGAGGAATGCAGTGGTTCAAGAAGGCAGCTCACCACCACCTTCTCAAGGACAACTAGGGATGGGCAGGAAATGCTGGCCAGCCAGCGACGCCCACATCCCCCACAATGAATAGGAGAAAAAAATCAGTGATAATTGAACCAGCTGCTTGTCAGAGACCAGAACTGAAGTTCTACTTAATTTATAGCAGGGAACTTTTACAGATTATCAGTCTAGTCGAGGCCTTTTGCAAACCTAAGCGTTGGAGTCCAGAGCAAATTTTGGTAAAAGCTGGTTGTGCAATCTCAAACTGCTGTGCCAGTATCAACCTCCATTGGGATTGGGTAACCATTTAACTGGATGCTTGTGTTGGTTCTGATTTGGATGTTAAGCTATTTAACTGTTCCAAACCAAATGTAAGTAGACTTTCCAGGGTATGCACTCTCCCGGATACCAGCCTCTTCCTCAATTTGAGTCTCAAATGACTCTTCAGCTGTTTCAAATCCGCATACCAGCAGCAACTACAATGGCTTGCCAGCCTGTATCCTGAAGAAAATTTTAACCATTTGGCCAAGACTTAGCTATGTTTTGGATTTTTGCTGTCGGCTGACCGACAGCCCCTATGTTCAGGAAATATCCTGAGTGGGGCTATGCTAATGCCTTCACTCAAGTGACGTTCTCTAAACTCAGTCAGACTGGTGAGGGTATCCACTTCCATTGGAATACGCAGGAACACATGCTCCACTTCGTGCATTTTACGATGGTAAAGCTAATTGTGGTGCCTGTTTGAAGCCCATTTGGGCTTCAGCTAGTAGGTGCTTTGGCATGTTACATCATTAATCTCGTCACCACTGGAATAACTCCACAGAGGCCGATATCTTGTCACCAAGTCACCTTTTATTTGCAGGTGAAAAGTCCTTGACATTGATCCAGCTCCCTCGGAGCTAGTTTTCGGAGTGAGGATGTCTGACAGTCCTGTTTTTATCTGTCAGTCAGGGCTCCCTGGTTGGGGCTGTTAATCTGGTCCAGTCAGCGAACTCATATTCTGAAGTTCACCTGCTTGATCTTGTCACAATCTCTACAATGTATGAGACTATTTGCTAGGTTAAGGAAATTCAGATTTGTGGATCACTTGGAGAAGTTGGAGCCATTCCCATTTGGGGAGGTTGAGAAATTATTTGATTAAGTCCATCATCAGGGATCTGTATGGAGCAGATAAGGAGAAACCATTCCCATTAGGGGAATGGATGCAAATCTGGGGGCACCAATTTAAGACAAATGGCAAAGAAATCGCAAAAATGGTTTCCTCACATTGTTTATGCAACAAGTAATTGAGATCTAGAGGCACTGCTGAGGATGTAGTTGAGGCAGATGCACTTGTGGGCTTCGTGAGGGAATTGGGTGATTGTCTAAAGTGAATGTATATGGAGAACCACAGGGGAAAGGTGTGGAATTGAGATTGAGATCTATTAATTTATGAAATGAAAGTAATTTGTCTTATTGTCAATTGTGTTTTACTAATCAGAGATGCAAGAACTTGAATAATTTTCATAAAATATTTAATTAGGTTTTGTAATTTGACTTTCAAGGCATGACTATTTGGGTATTGTTTTACAAAATTATGCTCCTTGTCCTTTTTCTTCATTTTACAAAGAAAAATAATGATCCCAAGTAATGCAGTTGGTAATGCTAATGCTATTTCAGCCAAAAGGCCTGAGTTCAAGGCCCCATAATGACATGTTGGCTACAGAAGAGTGTACCACGAATGCATATGAAGGATGATGAATAGCATTGTGATGATCACATGTAACATGGGAAAAACTGAAGAGGCAGGGGCAGTTATTATAGAAAAAAGATTTAAAACTAATGTGGTTTAGCAGTGAAGTTTTTTTCTAATTTTTGAGAAAATAGCTTAAAATGAAGCCATACATCTGATTTCATGGCCAAAGTTCAGTGAGGAAAGTTTTCAAAAAAAATCAGTTTAAATGTATCTTAGCACACAATAAAATCAATTTAAAGGAATCATTTTGATTTGTAGAATTCAAATTAATGTGTTTCATTATGTTGGAATATTTTGTCTTATAAACAAGTCTGTAGCTCATTGAGTAACACGCATAGTTTGAGCTTCACCAAATACAAATGCATTTCATTCGAATATAATCCAGTTTCAAATTCTGTGCTAATAGTGTCTTTGTCCTGCTTCATGCCAGTCTTCAAACCCCTAACTTTCTTTACTATTTTATTTTTGACTTTTTGAAATCATTTCGCAGTAATACCGGACTTTCTGCCTTCCTGTGTTTCATTTTTTCACTCAACCATTTTGCGCTGTCACAGACCACTTGTAATTAGCAAACTTTACCAATTAACAGAACTTGAAAACAACATTGGGGCCACAGACAAAATTACAATTTGCTAACTTTGCAATGGAGATTCAATAAATAGGTAACTACATGATTTAAATGATTTAAAGCTTTACTTATTAATTCTTCTAACTTAGGAAATTGAAATGGTAAGAAATTCATTCAACCTGAGTGAATGAAGTATTTCAAGCAATCTTTTTCTGGGAGTTCACATTCTTGTAAAGTTTGTCAGCTTTTGTAAAAGACTAATTAACTCTGGTTTATAATCTCTCATAGAGAATAAGATGCCTGAATGATTGACATTTGTAATGCCATATTTGTGACTGGGTTAGTCCTTAATCACGCACCAGTTGACCTGTCCTGTAGAATAAATCGGTCTGGTTGTTCTGTGCTAAAGCTGAAGGGTACAGAGCGACGTCAGTGTCTTTAATGGAGAAATATACAACAAAAACTTCCATATGCATCATTAAAAACGTCCTTCACAGGGAGCAATTTTGCAGGGGCTGATGTCAGTGGAAATTTCTTGATGTGAAATGTCTCTGGTTGCTCCCCAGGTACAAGAAAAACATGAAGGCATTTTACTTTGTGCACCCAACATTTCGGTCCAAGGTATGTGTTTCACATAATAAATTGTTAGTACTAATGCAACACTAGGAAAATTAAATTGACAATCAGCAGCACAAAAGTGTTACATACAACTCTGGAGAGTAATTGTTGCAAGCAAATTAAAAATTTTTGCTTATTTGTCTTGTTGATTGCTTAATTGTGTGCACTGTGCAGCATTTGCAAAGCTTCAATATTCCATAAAAATGTTGCAGAACACAGTTATCAGAAAAAAGTTATTCCTGCATTGTTTTCAATCTAAAGCTAATCTAATTGATATATAATGTACTAAAACTGCAGATTTCAAATGCATGGCCTCATTTTCTATTTTTGCTTACCTAGGTGATGACCTGGATGTTCACAACCTTTTCTGTCTCTGGGTTAAAGGACAAAGTTCATCATGTTGAGAGTCTACCTCAGTTGTTTATGCTTATTTCCCCAGAACAGATTGATATTCCACCCTTTGTATTGGAGTATGATGCTAGGGTAAGTGAGCAGGTTATTCTGTCCTATTACTTAAAAAATAAACTTGGGTTAGTGAGGGGGATGGGGTAGTATGGAGGGAAGAGAGAAAAGTGTTACATTTTAATGTCAAATATTAAACTTCTTTTGGATGTTCATTTACTACTTACGATTTGAAAGTTGATTGTTCAGATTCCAGATCCTTCAGCATTTACTTTGCAGTTTTGGTCTGTAGGTTGGTAGAAGGGGAGGTGGTGGTAATGTGATAATCAGAGTCCCAAGTTAATGCCCTGGGAGGTGGGTTTAATCCCACCATGGCCAATGGTGAAATTTGAATTCAATAAAAACTGGAATTAACAGCTAACCTAATGACAGTCAATTGTCATGAACATAACCCATCTGGTTTGCTAATGTCCTTTAGTGAAAGGATGACAGTTCTAGCCTATGTAACTCCAGACCCTCAACTGACCTGTGAATTGGTTTTAGCAAAGCCATTCAATTTGTGCAATGGGCAATAAATGCTGACCAAGCAAATTACACTCTCACCCCATGAACAAATATAGTTTTGAAATTCAATTTCAATTCTTTGAGCAATTATCATGCATATATAGCAAAGAACTGGTCAGACTTGGTGAAAACTAAATGTCAGTCATTAAAGCAATGATTAATTTAATCACTTTCTATTTTGTAATATCTAATTAAACCTGACTCTACTAGTGCAACATATCTATCTGATTTTCATTTCTTTAAGTGAAGAAACAATTGCAGGTTCTCTGCTCGTAAACGTAAATGGATTCTCTAAGCCAACTTTCAGGTGCTCATTTTACTTTCTCCTTTACAGCTTGTTTTGTACCTAGCTCTTTCTCATCAGAGACTATGCAAATGGTAATAAAACAGTCATATTTCACCACTCTCGTGGAATAAATGAGTGAATAACTAAGCAAAGTTATAAGAAACTGGAGTGGTGCCATTACTGAATTTCAGTATAAGGGAGCCGAAATTGAATTTTAAATTAAAAAGAATATTTCCTGCATTAATTTCAGTCTGTAAAAGCTGTCTTTAGTGTAACTCACTTCTATATTCCAGTAGTGTAGGCGATGTAAAACGCCACGCAACCTCTCTTTCCTTGTATGCACCTTGACGCCATTTTCCCAACAGAATACATAGATTCAAGTTAAATAAATGGATTATCTGTGAGCGCACAAATATACTTTGCGTTGAGGAAAGGATTCGAATGTAACAGCCTCGTGAGAGTCCAGTTGTTCTAAACCAAAAACGTCCAAAACTCTTGATGCTGTTCTTGACTTCATGCGAGTAAATAAGGTTTGAACAAAATTTTGAGCATTAAATTATTAACCCACTAGTGGACAAATCAGCAACCTGGCTATGATTTGTCCAATTGAGTTCATTGCTCCTTTTTAAATCATCTGTTTTAAATCCAACTAATTTTCAAAATTATTGAATAAAATACAATTGATTGTCAGAATTTAACCATTGAAGGATGTTGAAATGACCATCTCTACGTTTTATTTACAGGTTAATGGACCTTACCAATATTCATGCCCGTCCTCTCCTGACCTATGAAAAATCAGCATGTCATTGCTTTCTACATCCAGTTTGTATCAGGAATTGGATGTTCTAAATGGATGTTGATATTCAGGAGGCCTTTTTCCTCCAAATTTTTTTGAAATTTTTTAAGAGTAGCAATCAACTTACAATTGCACAGCAGCTGTTGCCTTTAGAATGCAAATATTTTACTATTTTTGTTTAAAATTAATTTTTAGAATCATGTATTTTGAATTCTGATACATACGTTATTGATTCCACTTGTCAATATAGTCAAAATCCTGGAAGAGTATGGTGGAGGCTTAACTTTGTTCTGAGGACTTACATTGTGAATTTATGAGATAAGTGTGGAACTGAGGGAACACAGTAGGTCAGGCAGCATCAGAGAAACAGGAAAGCTGACGTTTGGGGTCGGGATCCTTTTTCATTTTCTGAAGAAGGGTCCTGACCCAAAATGTCAGCTGTCCTGTTTCTGATGCTGCCTGGCATGCTGTATTTCGCCAGGTCCACACTTCTGACTTCAGCATCTGCAGTTCTTGCTGTATCATTATGAATTTATGCTTTTCATTCCTTCTAAAATTTGTGCCTGGCAGTGTAAAGTATATAATAAATCTTTGATACATACAACATTTGAGTGCAGGATAAATAATATTTTGACATTTTGTTAGGACATAGAATATTTTTTCGTCAGTTTTTAGTAATGATAATTACATATCATACTTTTGTTAAGTCATTTGTAGGTTACTCAAAGCCTAAAATAACCACATCAAGCTATGCCTGAAGTGAATTGATCTGTAATCAGAAATATCTCTATGCTCAGTTGTAACCTAAACAACTGAAGCTAAAGTGAATGTCCTGCAAAATTAAGGTCAGCAGTTGTCTGTACTCCAACTTCAGTGCGGTAAAGTAATCTTCCATTTCTCTCACCTCCTCACATTTTACACTGCAGGTAAGCAGATGGGCACATCTGAATACTGCAGTTACTTTGCCTTTGTTTAGAAGCATATTGCTAAGGCAATTATTCAGCCTTAAGAGACATGTTAATACATTGGTAAATAAACAAAAAGTCATAATTAACTTTGGGCAAATGTATAAAAATTTCACTAGTGGAAAGTCTCATGTATATTTAGTCATTCCTGCTCAAAACAGTTAATCTAGCGTATGATAGTCTTTATTTCATGGGTGTTTGTCAGTAACTTTTGACTTTCTGGATTGTTTCCCAGACAATTCCTAGATAAAATTGCATTGAATAATTTTACTGTGCAACAAAAATGTTAATTCTCTTAACTTTTTATTGTATTGTCTTACAATTCTTTCAAAATAGTTACTTTAATAGTTTTTAAGTGGCGTTCAAATCTTAAATTATTGAACTGCAGTTGCAGCTGTTTAACAGTAGGGACTATTATCTTCATTAAACACAATGCACAGTAACTTTTATTTGCACAATGATGCCTCATTTTAAATCTTTGATTCAGAGCATGTTTAGATTAGAAAGGAGAAATCTAGAATGCCTCAGGTACTTTATCTTCAGGAGTTTAGTTACTATGATACATAATCAAAATATGCTGCATAGTTGTTCTGTCTAAATTGTTCACTGATTTTCAAGCATAAAGTTAAATGCTCAGTGCCAGGTTTGAATTCATTCCTGGCTGGCAGGATGAAAGTCCATGCTACATCCTTTCAGGTGACTACTGGGCAGAAGTTAGTTGCATAAAATAAATTAGGTACTCATTTTGGAGCTTAGTTTCCTGTGTCACTGAGAACAAAATGGTTCTGCAAGTTTCACACTGGTTCAACAAGAAGCTGAAATAAAGTTAGGTTTAAGAGGCATTGTTTCTGTGACCAGAGAACATTTTTTGTCTTAAGGTTTAGAGGAAGTCTTCTAAAACTTAAATAGCATCATACTGTTTGGAGGATTGAAAATTTTTTTTGTTATTCCAATCAACAGCTAAATTTGTCCCATCCATGTTGTAAATATCCTTTGTTTACATTACAGCTGCAAATGCATATGTAAAATTAGTGAACCACTGTCAATTAAGAGCATTTATTTTGTCTTTTGTATATTGAATATTTTAACTTTTGTTATTGTAATATTTCCACTTTGTTATTTTTAGATTGTACATTTATTTTATGGTCTTGCTTTAAACTTAAAATAAGCTATTCTGAGCTGAAGCAGTTTGAAACTGAGAGCCTTGTTCCTTTTAGATAATAGTAGTTGGTTCTTCTGGGTTGGAAAATGAATTGTGTTCCTCAGGTTGTGATTCATCGTTTTCATCGAAGAACATAAAACAGGCCAATGAATGTGATTTCGCATGATGGCCAGTATCAAGAATTTTGTATTTTAATTTGTAATTGTAAACAATTTTGATGCCAACACGTCTCCAAGTGTACTGACAGTTGTGGCATCGGGTAAGTGTGTTTCTCTATTTGAGGGGTACAAATAATGTGCTTTTTTTTTGAGGTATTATAATCATGAGTAAGATTCTTGGCAGTAAATCCTGACAGTTCTAGTTTGTGATTCTATGTATTTTAGTTTTTTCCCCATTTTAAGAGGAACTTGGTCTTTCCTTTTAATATAAACTTTAATATAAACATTTTTCCTGAATTAGGAGTGAACTGCAAACAGTGGAGAAAGTCCAAAAGATGGACGTTCTTTGTTTAATCATTTACTGCTTAATGCACAACCTTTATACAAAAATGTATAAAAAGCTCAGCATGTTTTGAAAAAAATTTCATAGTTTAATTCATTAGCCAATCTTCACACTAACTGTTAATTGCTCTCTACATTTATCCAAATTTGAAACATCTTTATTTTTCACTTAATGTGTTTGCACCACTATTGAAATACATTCTAACACTGAAGTAGAATCTTGTCTTGTGCATTATGAGGGAGCTATTACCTCAAAGGTTTAGGAGCATTAATTTCTAATTGCTTTTCAAGGTCAAAGATATTACTATGGGATATCACCCTTTTAGGAAAGGGCAAAGAGAACAATTACATTGAGATAACAAGGTGTAGAGCTGGATGAACACAGCAGGCCGAGCAGGAAGGTTGACATTTCGGGCCTAGACCTTCCTTCCTATTATCTCAATTACGTTGAGAATAGTGAGCCTTGACGAAGGGGGGAAAAATCAAATGTTCAAAGTACAGACTGATATTTTAACGTCTTTACTTAAACTCTGAATACTATGCAAATTATTTTCAGTGGCACATCAGAATATGCATTTGAATAAAAAGCAGAGAATTTTGTTTAAATTATAGTCTTTATCACAATTTCAATGTAATTCAAAGTATCCTAAAACAACTGATATTCAGCAGCAAATTTGTTCTCTGCAAACTTTACAGAATGAGCTGCTTAAATTCTCTTTCACTGGTCATAATTTGATTGTTGACTTTGACTATCGTTTTACAATGCAGAATCATTCACTTGATATTGACAAGATTGAACTGTTTCCACTTTCTCCCCCATGATATTTGGAAACATCTTGCTGCTTTCTTTAGCATTCATTTGGGAGGGGAGGACAATTGTTCAGCAGTATAGAAAAGAACTGGTTCACCTACTTAGACCTAGCCAATTGCTCTTTGTGCCAAAAAGTTTGAATCTACAATCACTGTGTTGTATGGTGAACAATACTGCTGCCAGGTCACTTACACATGCAAAGTCATACTTAAACATGCAAACCTCTTCCTTTTATTTGTCACTTTAAATATTTATGCTTGGAACTAAACCTCACACTAATACAACTCATGGCTCCCTACAATTGTTCATGTACACAGGTATTAGTTTTGCTTTCATTTGTGTTAAAATTGGTTTCACTTCATGTTTGTTTTGGCGAGTACCAATGCATTCATCTTGTATTTTTGAGATTAAAAACTTGTTCTATTTGGGCAGAGTTTTATTTTAAGTTAATAAAACATTTATCAATCATGTATAAATGGAGTTGTTTTTCTTTTAAATATGTAGATTGTGCTCACTGCAAGGGAATGAAATGTTATCGGGGTAATTAGGAATATGGATTTGAGGTTGCAGTCATTGCCTATGATCTTATTAAATGATGCAACAGGCTCAATAGGCCTAATGGTCTTTTTTATTTTCAATTTCCTATTTCTGGTTACCCAATTAATTCTCAATTTGAATGTCCCTTTCGTGAATCATTTCAAAAATTGAATCCAGATTCTACAAGAGCCGAATGCCAACTTAAATTCACTTAATGGGTGAGTCAATAGGCTTTCACTCTTATGTTTAGGAAGTTATCTTGACTTCGATGACACAAAGCAAAATTAACCATCACTCCTTGACATTCAATAGCATTTCCATCACTGAATCCCCATCGTCAACAGCCTGGGGGTTCCTATTGACCAGAATCTCAACTGGACCTGTAACATAAACAGTGACTACAAGAGCAGGTCAGGCAAGGGATACTATGACAAATAACTCAACTCCTGACTCCCCAGAGCCTGTCCACTATGTTCAAGACACCGGTCAGGAGTGTGATGGAATATTTCCCACTTGCTTGGATGAGTGCAGCTCCAACACTGGAAGTCTGTCATCCAGAGCAAAGCAGCCTGCTTGATTGGCACCATAATCACAAGCTTCCATTTCCTGTACCACTGATGCTCAGTTGCAGCAATGTATACTCTTAATCAACCGAAGATCCTTTAGAAAGCAACTTCCAAATCCCTGACCACTTCCATCTGGAAGGGCAAGAGCATGAAACAATTGGGAACTTCACTCCATTCCACTCCAAGTACCTCACCATCCTAACTTGGAAATAGATTATCTTTAGGTTGTTGCATCAAAATCATGAAATTTCATCCATAAACATGATGTGGGTCAGTGTACAGCATATGGACTGTAGCAGTTCAAGACAGATCACCACAGCCACCTTCTCAAGGGCAACCGGAGACAGTCAATAAATACTAACCAGTCAGTGACACCAATGTCCACGATGAACAAGAAAAAGGTGATTTTCAAACTTTTAAAAATAAATAACGATATTAAGTAAGTGAATAAGGAAAGGAATTCTGGCAGATCTTTTTATATGAAGTGCATGACATAAGTTACTAAAAAGTAAAAATATTAATGGGTTTAACAACCAGCTGCACAGTTCTAGAGAAATTAAATCGAGGAAGTGCTAACATAGAAAGTGGGCTGTGGATTTGTTTGCCAAAATTTCACACAGAAAAAGTGTAAATCCATGCTCTCTCACTCACTAATGCAGTTGTTTTTGAATAAATGTTTGTTAATTCCATGAGGCTATAATTACCAGATCCTTCAAACTTAGTTACTTATTTGATTCCATGGCATCACCTTTAATCATGTGCCAAATTGATCCAAATGGTTTAAATCATCTGGAACCTAACTGGTGAAGACTGACATCTGAGATTGTGGGGATATCCGAAAGATACGGAGATGGATCATTTACTAGGCATCTCTGGTCTGAAGATAGAGGCAAATGCTCAAATCTTATTTTTTTGCACTGATATGCTGGGCTCCTTCATTTGGGGATGGGGATATTTGTGGAGTTATTTAATTGTTCACCACTACCCTTCACAATTGGATGTGGTAGACTAATCCTTAAATTTGAGGACATAGCGACCAGACTGAGTCTATGGCAAATGGTGAGGGAACCAAAAGAAAGCTAAAGTTTCTCAATCTCATCCTCTCCAACCTGCCTGTTGCAAAAAGCATTTGTCCGTTAAATAACAAGTAGGAGTGACTGCTGCACAGTTGTTGTGGAGACAAAGTCTCATCTTCCTGGTTAGGATATTATGTCAGACTACTATGCTAAATGGGTTAGATTTGAAACAGTTCTAGTTACTCCAAAGTAAGCATTCAATGAGGTTCTGCAGGCCACCAGCTGCAACAGAATTGCATTTAATTAGAATCTGTAATCTCTTGTCTTGACACATTTCCTGTTCTATCATGACCATTAAGGCAGGAAACAACTCTTCATTGAACCAGAGTACAACTGGGCAGCCATGAAACAGTTTAGTGAGGAGAAGGTAGATAAACAGGAGGCTGGAAGAACACAGCAAGCCAGGCAGCATCTGGAGGAAAGGAGAAGTCAATGTTTTGGGTATTACCCTTCAGAACTGGATGTGGGTGTAGGGGGAGCTGCAGATAAAGGGGGATAGCAGAATGGTGGTGCTAGGTGGACACTGGTAGTAGGTATGACCTGGTTGTCAATGGGAGGGATGAATCTGGTTGGTGGAATGGAAGGGAGGAGGGGGGGGGGGCTGGAAAGCAAACCAGGGAATTGTTGGGAAGGTTATTTAAGAGAACTCAATGTTGTGTCCTCTGGGCTGTAGGGAGCCCAGGCAGAAAATAAGGTGTTGTTCTTCAAGCTCGCGTTCTGAATCATTGCGACACTGTAAGAGCAGTTGTGTCAATCACTGCATTCCTAAGCAATCTTTGAAGCAGTATTAGTGTTAGTATGCAAAAAATCCGTATAGTTCAGTCAAATCTATGCAGCAAAAGTGAAATCAATGACATCACAAACACAATATGGACACTCTGGAAGAAGAAGCAACAATTCAAACTTTGTATCAGAGATAAAAGGTACTGCAGATGCTGGAGAATCCGAGATAACAAGCATGGGGCTGAATGAACACAGCAGGTCAAGCAGCATCATAGGAGCAGGAAAACTCGACGTTTCGGGCCTAAACCCTTCATCAGAAATGGGGGAGGGGAAGAGGGTTCTGAAATAAATAGGGAGAGAGGGAGAGGCGGATAGAGGATGGATGGTGGAGAGGAGGCAGACAAGTCGAAGAGGCGGGGATGGAGCCAGTAAAGGTGAGTGTAGGTAGCGGGGTAGGGAGGAGATAGGTCAGTCCAGGGAGGACGGACAGGTCAAGGGGGCGGGATGATGTTAGTAGATAGGAGATGGGGGTGTGGCTTGAGGTGAGAGGAAAAACCGGTTAGGGAGGTGGAGATGAGCTGGGCTGGTTTTGGGATGCGGTTGGGGGAGGGGAGATTTTGAAGCTTGTGAAATCCACATTGATGCCATTGGGCTGCAGGGTTGTGAAATCCAATGGCATCAATGTGGATTTCACAAGCTTCAAAATCTCCCCTCCC
>JAHRHZ010000032.1:4016928-4085916 GCA_024137785.1 Ginglymostoma cirratum
CCTACCCCCCTACCTACACTCACCTTTACTGGCTCCATCCACGCCTCCTCGACTTGTCTGCCTCCTCTCCACCTATCCTCTCCTCTATCCATCCTCTATCCGCCTCCCCCTCTCTCCCTATTTATTTCAGAACCCTCTTCCCCTCCCCCATTTCTGATGAAGGGTTTAGGCCCGAAACGTCGAGTTTTCCTGCTCCTATGATGCTGCTTGACCTGCTGTGTTCATCCAGCCCCATGCTTGTTAATTCAAACTTTGTGCTTACCATGATGTATATGGTTAGTTTTTAAATAAACATTTCTCTCAAAAAGTTCTGAGAGTCTTGTGAGACCTCTTTCAAAAGGAAGTGGACCTGATAGAAGATCTGGCATTGGGTGTTTAAATCAGTCATCCAGCAAAAACGTTGAAATCTGCATCCCTTTGACTTAAGGGAGTAGAGATGTGAGATATCCCAGGGGAATGCTGAGGATGTAGGGGAAAAATACTTTCAATGGTGATGAGAGTAAAACAAAGGTAGAGGAAGCAGGGTGATTTACCAAATCTGTAGTGGCAGAATTGTTGTTGACAGCAATCACTTGCTAACAAATATAAATGTCTACCCAGGATATTCTATATAACTGGTCATGGGTTCTATAGATCCTGATTTGATTGATGACGCCAATCATAGAGCTGCACATTTGGCAGGTGTTTCCAGGAGACGGAAGCGGTCCTTGACTTATAATTGTTAGCATTCATTTCTCTGAGATAACAAGGTGTACAGCTGGATGAACACAGCAGGTCATGCAGCATCATAGGAGCAGGAAAGCTGATGTTTCGGGCCTAGACCCTCCTTCAGAAATGGGGGAGGGGAAGGGGATTCTGAAATAAATAGGGAGAGAGGGGGAGGTGGATAGAGGAGAGGATAGATGGAGAGGAGACAGACAGGTCAAAGAGGTGGGGATGGACCCAGTAAAGGTGAGTGTAGGTGGGGAATTAGGGAGGGGATAGGTCAGTCCAGGGAGGACGGACAGGTCAAGGGGGCGGGATGAGGCTAGTAGGTAGGAGATGGGGGTGGGGCTTGAGTTGGGAGGAGGGGATAGGTGGGAGGAAGGGCAGGTTAGGGAGATGGGGACAAGCTGGGCTGGTTTTGGGATGTGGTAGGGGGAGGGGAGATTTTGAAGCTTGTGAAGTCCACATTGATACCATTGGGCTGCAGGGTTCCCAAGTGAAATATGAGGTGCTGTTCCTTTAACCTTCAGGTGGCATCATTGTGGCACTGCAGGATGCCCAGGATGGACATGTTGTCTAAAGAATGGGAGGGGGAGTTGAAATGGTTCGCGACTGGGAGGTGCAGTTGTTTGTTGCGAACGGAGCGTAGGTGTTCTGCAAAGCGGTCCCCAAGCCTCCGGTTGGTTTTCCCGATGTAGAGCAGGCCACAACGGGAACAGCAGATACAGTATACCACATTAGCAGATGTGCAGGTGAACATCAGCTTGATGTGGAAAGTCTTCTTGTGGCCTGGGATGGGGGTGAGGGCGGAGGTGTGAGGGCAGTTGTAGCACTTCCAGCGGGTGCAGGGAAAAGTGCCGGGTGTGGTGGGGCTGGAGGGGAGTGTGGAGCGGACAAGGGAGTCACAGAGAGAGTGGTCCCTCCGGAAAGCAGATAAGGGTGGGGAGGGAAAAATGTCTTTGGTGGTGGGGTCAGATTGCAGATGGCAGAAGTGTCAGAGGATGATGCGTTGGATCCGGAGGTTGGTGCGGTGGTACGTGAGGACTAGGGGTATTCTGTTTTGGTTGTTATTGCGGGGAGGGGGTGTGAGGGATGAGTTGCGGGAAACGCGGGAGACATGGTCGAGGGCATTCTCGACCACTGAGTGGGGGAAGTTGCAGTCCTTGAGAAACGAGGACATCTGAGATCCCTTGAAAAACAAGGACATCTGAGATTCCCTGAAAAACGAGGACATCTGAGATATTTCTCTGGTTACTTTTCCGTACTTCGTCATCCTGACAGGTGTTCTCGAGGAATTGTGTCCCTTTGTAAAGGAATTTCATCCAAGTTGGTTTCTTCTGAATGATGGTCTCCCATGCATTGACTTCTATGGTGCATTTCTTGAGGAAAGCCTCAGGGAGTCTTTGAAACACTTTTATTGTCATCCGCTCATTCAAGTGCCTTCCTTGAGCTGGGTAAAGAAGATTGCTTTGGTAGTTGGAACTTAAGCATCCCATGTACATGGCTGACCCAGCAGACTTGGTTTCAAGCTTTTTAAAATCTGTTTATTTGTAATATTGTATTGTGCAAATTGTAGAAAGTGCAGATAGACATATAAATGTTCCCAGATGACCATTCCCAGTATCTTGTATTTGCCAAAGCTACCAGTATGTGGTACTCAGTAAAGGTTGTTTGACATTGAGCACCAACAACATTCAATAATCAGAAAACAAAGTATTTGTTCTCAGCCAATGTGCTGAATTTTTGGTCTAGTCATCCTTCAACTCAATACTGGTGAATGGTAGCACAGTCCTGGTCATTCGCATAGAGTCATAGAATCACAAAGTCACACAGCATTGAAACAGACTCTTCATTCCGACCAGTCCATGCCAAACATAATCCCAAACTAAACTAGTCCCACCTGGTCCATTTCACTCCAAACCTTTCCTATTCATGTATCTATCCAAATGTCTCTTAAACGTCGTAACTGCACCGCACCCATATCCACCACTTCCCCAGCAAGTTCATTCCTCAAGTGAACCATCTTCAGTGTAAAAAATCTGCCCCTCATGTCATTTTTAAATCTGTCCCCTTGTCTTGAAATTCTCCATCCTAGGGACATGACAACTACCATTAACTCTATCTATACCCCTTATTATTTTATACAATTCTATCAGGGAGCCTGATAGTCTCTGCATATCACTCCCTTTGTTTGCTAGATTTTTAAAACTCGATATGACTCTATGAGTTTATTAAATTATTCAATAAAACTTTACATTGTATTACTTCCTGATGTGCAGTAATTTATTGCTTTCATGCTTTTAAAAATCTGTTTATTTGTAATACTGCTGTACTGCTCAACGGGTTTTCCTATCTTTTTTAGGGCTATCTCATACTTTATATTCATCAAAATGATGGCACAAAATTCTGTTCGGGTTTTTGCACATTCAGTAGCCAAGGCGAAGCTTTCCCATTTCCTCCAAGGTAAATTGAAAACATTTCTCCTTTCATAGCCCAATATACAATACTGCTGCACATTTTTAAAAAGGATTATCTGCCTGAGGCCCTTATAAATCTCCCCAATGAAGTTTCATTTTAATTTGAGACTGAGTCTATTTAAATCTTTAATTTCTTCTGACTTTCCTTCCGTTAGACTATTTCACTAGATTTCTGTAACTTTGATCTTTTTCATCTTAACTAAATTCTGAGGCCTTTCTGGTTTTGTAAGCTGGGTATAAATTCTTGGACCTTTCACTGGCCTTTACTACCTGTACCTCATGGAGCCTAATCTCAATGGCGGCAATACACATTGTGAAAAGTGAGAAATCTCTTACATTCCCTTGCTTTCCTTTCTACTCTGCACCATTTTTGTAAGGCAGTGTTTGCTGACACTGCCAACTGCAGGCAAGTACACATGCACGTGCATTGGGGAATCCATGGTTCCAACCACTGATGTCATCACGTCGCCTTTACATGTGGCAAAAATAGAAGGGGCAATTAAAGTTGCTGCTCATTAGATGAATCCTAGTGACACACAGCAAGAAACTCTAGAATCATCTCGACTGCAAGTCAGTTGACCCATCAAACCTGTGACTGCACCTTATCAGGATGAGGAAGCAAATTAGCTAAACATTTGAGATTGATTTTTTTCAAAATGACTGGTAGCGATGAAAAATTGGAATTAAGTGAATTGGATGAATAATTTATGAGTTCTACTGAAGGCAGAAGCTTTAACCCAAGAATCGCTAAAATGATATATCAGCACTACAGTGTAATTTGGTGTTTCAGTTTAGGACATGAGAAACTGTTTCAGTTTCGTGTATTAATGTTAGTTCAATTTGCACATGCATTTATACGTTAGATATCTGACGCTTGTCTCTTTAGGCAGAGCTTTGTTTAAATTGCTTAGTTTCTGTTGGTCAGGAACTCGTAAATGTCCTTGAGGGAGAAAATTCTGCACATGTTTGGAGATGCTTATTGTAGCCTTGTCTTGCACAAGCTTCGAAACATTTATATATAGAAACTAGGAAGCAGAGTCTCCACTCAACTTTGTAAATAGTGTGAGATCATTTTATAACATTTAATGTTTGAGAACTTTCCAAACGAATCATGGCACCACCACTGTGTTATTTCTGGTAACTAGGCTGAAAGGAAATGTGAGACTATCCCAGTGGTTCCTAACATTTTTTCTTTACTTCATCCTAGAATTGAACTGGGATCCAACTCTGAATTGATACGGCAAGAGTAAAGTAAAATGGTTTTGTACTTGTGCCATACTTGCAGAAAATGCAACTGATGTGTAATTAGTATAAGAACCATTGTTTCAAAAATTAACTTTCTTCTGTCGATTGAGCTGCATGGAAAATAGAAATTCTTTAAGTATTGGAACAAGATATAAAGTTTTAGGCAAGTAGATATGTAAGGAAAAACATGTTTACGCAGTGAACGGTACTGATCGAGAACTTGTTGCCTTTGAAGGGAATAAACTTTTATAGCTGGGAGGATAGGGTGTGAAAATAGCATTAATTGAGTTTCTGTTCAGAAAGCTGACATCTACATAATGTGCCAAATGGTCACATTTTATATTCTGAGGAAGGGTCACTCGACCTGAAACGCTATTTTGATTTCTCCCCACAGATGCTGGCAGACCTGCTGAGCTTTTCCGTCAATTTCTATTTCTGTCTCTGATTTACAGCATTCGCAGTTCTTTCAGTCACATTTTGTCCCTTAATGACTCTAATCAAAATGGATTTAATCTTAAATTAATTTGAGAGCTTGGAGATTCAGCTTGAAGCCTTGCCCACTTGCGTCATAGAATCCCTACAGTGTGGGAACTGGCCATTTGGACCAACAAGTCCACATCGACTCTCTGAAGAGTATCCCACACAGACTCATCCCCTAACCTATTCCTGTACTTCATATGCCCAATCCACTTAACCTACACATCCCTGGACACTATGGGCAATTTAGCATGGCCAATCCACCTAATCTGCACATTTTTGGACTGTGGGAAGGAAACCAGAGCATCCAGAGGAAACCCACACAGACACAGGGAGAACACGGAAACTCCTCACAGTCAACCAAGGCTGGAATTGAACCCAGGTCCCTGACACTGTGAGGCAGCAGTCCTAGCCACTGAGCCACCGTGTTGCCCTTGTAGGCAGCAGTAGAGAAAGTCAATGTTTATAACGGTAGATAGATTGCAAATTGAGCAGGCTGCTTTGTCGTGAATTGTGTTGAGTTTTCTCAAGATTCTGTTGCAGCTGCCTCATCCAGGTCACGAAGAGAATTCCGTCTCACTCCTGATTTATGCTCGGCCGATGGGTGACAGGCTTTGGGGGTCAGGAAGTGGGTCACTCTTTACAGAATACCCAGTTTCTCGTCTCCTCTTTTAGGCATTATATAGACCCCCTCACTATGTTTCTTTTTTGGTTTGGAACTGTGAATTGAAGTTAAGAGTTGGACTTTGAACAGTAGCTTGTTTGAAGCAGAAGAGATCTTAAATAACTCCACAGAGGCCGGTATCCTGTCATCAAGTCACCCTTTATTTTGACTCTGACACAGTCTCATCAGAGTCAGTACCCTGAGTGTCAGTAGAATCTCGGACACTCCTGTTTTACATTTGTCAGCCAGGGTTCCCTGATTGGACCAGGTTAACAGCTCCTATCAGAGAACTCCAATTCTATGATGTTCAGCTGGCTGACCTTGTTGCAATCACTAGATTCCTCCTCCCCTCAGTCTGAGGACATAAGCCCGTCATTTTTTCTTGGAGATCCTCTGGAGATATTTTAGCATTTGATCAGGTTCCTCCGACTCAGAGTACTATATGGGCAGTGTGTATTGCACACTAAAGAATTCACTCTTCTTCAGCCGGCAAAGGCGTTAATATGACTGTATCCGTCATGTCCACCTCGGATTCAGAAGTCTCATCGGCACTTGAACGGAGACTGGGATCCCATGGGTTCGAAACCCACTATTCCAAACAGCAGGACACATTTTGCTCCCACGCGGCTTGCAAATTTGTGGCTTT
The DNA here is from genome assembly GCA_024137785.1 of Ginglymostoma cirratum. Classification (NCBI taxonomy): domain Eukaryota; kingdom Metazoa; phylum Chordata; class Chondrichthyes; order Orectolobiformes; family Ginglymostomatidae; genus Ginglymostoma; species Ginglymostoma cirratum. Next base: position 4,023,143 of record JAHRHZ010000032.1, read on the forward strand.
CATACGGTGCATATGCTTATTCAAGACTGTTGCATCAACCTGAATTTTAACGTCACTGGTCCTGACCTTGTGACGACCGTACCTCTTACCCATGTGGACTCATTTTCATGGTTCTTACGTCAAGTTTCATCCCCATAGTAAACATTGTCTCTCATTTGGCAGATTCTTGGGTCTGGTGCTGGAGTTTCTGATGCTATTACACCCTCCCTGCCACATGCAGGAAGATCAGATTTAACCTGGTGCAGATTCCTCCCCATTAGCAATTCTGCCACTGGTATCCCTGTAGTTGCATGTATGTGGTCCTATAATCAAATAAGGACCATGACAGCTCGATTTCTAGCAAGGATGTAGGTTGTTTCTTCAAGCCTGCCTTCAAAGTTTCCACTGCTCTTTCTTCCAGGCCATTGGATGTTGGATGGTATGGAGCTGTCCTTATATGTCAAATCCCATTCATCTTTAGGAAATACCCAAATTCCCTGCTGTCAAATGATGGCCCATTATCTGTGACCAACACTGAGTCAATCTAGGTGAATCAACCAGTCTTTCGCCCTATCAAGCTTGGGCCTGACCCTTTTACTACAATGAGTGGTAACTGTACCAACTGCTTCTCATAAGAGACCAGAATCGAGGTTTTATCCTTAATCTGTAATGGTTTCCTGGTATAAATTCTCAGACTAGCCAACCCCTCTTGCAAACTTAAGGGTTGGAGTCCAGAGGGAACTTTGTTAAAGACAGTTCTGTGATCACTGAAACAGCCACGCTGGTATCGACCTCCATTAGAACTGAGTGACCATTTAACCAGAAGTTTATTTTCATTGCGTAACAACATCTAAACCATAACCAGTCTAAATGTTCCAATGCAGGTGTAGCGGACTTTCCAGAGTGCGCACTCTCTTGGATGTCAGCCTATGAGTTATCTTTCTCAATTTAGTTCGAGTAGAACCCTTTCGCTGTCTGAAGTCCACATACCAGCAGCAACTACAATAGCTTGCTGGCCCATATCATGAAGAAAATTTTAACCATTTGGCCCAGGCATGACTTTGTTTTGGAGTTTTGCTGTGGGCTGACCGAAGGTCCTTCTGTTCAGCATATGTCCTGAGTAAGGCTATGCAATTGCCTGCACTCATGTGGTAATCCCAAATCAGTTGGACTGGTAAAAGTATCCCCTCCCATAGGAATACCGTGCAACTGAACTGCTCCACTTGCTGCTTTTTGCAATGATAAAACCAGTTGTCGCAGCCCGTGCGGTTGGGCCTTAGCTAGTAAGCATTTTTGCATAGCTACATCATTAATCCCACAGACTAACTAGTCTGTAAGTATTTCATTAAGGAATAAACCAAAGTTACATGCCTCTGCCAGTCATCTTAACCTCATCAAAAATACCCATTCGGATTTCTCTCTCAATTTCTGAGTAAAAATGACAACATCTCAGAATTAAAGGATGTTTGGGGTCATAATATTCCTTAATAAAATCCATCAACTCTTGAAAGGTTTTAGTATACGGTGCCTCAGGGAAAGTCAGGATCCTAATAACAGAAAAAGCTGCAGCTCCACAAGCTGTCAGGAGAATTACTTGTTGCTTTTCATCTGCTCCAATGTTGATTGCCTGGAAAAAAAAATACATTCTTTCCACGTACTGGACGTCTTCAACAGTAGGGTTGAATGAGTCAAGCTTCCCAAATGATTGTATGATGAAAGAAATATTTACCCCACCTCAAAGATGACTGTTGCAAGCAGGTTTCTTTAGGAATGTGTTTTATTCTCATTGCCACAGAAGTAACTCCACAGAGGACAGTATCTGAGCACCAAGTCACCCTTCATCTATACTTGAAAAGCCCTCAAATCTGGCACAGCCTCATCAGAGGCAGCAGCCAGAGTGTCAGCATCACTCCTCTTTTCATCTGTCAGCCAGGGCTCCCTGATTTGATTAGATTAAAAGCCCCAGTCAGGGAACTCATATTGAATGATATCCAGCTGGCTGGCCTTGTTACAATCACAACAAGATCAACGACAGATGTTCATTGTTAGGAACTGGCCTTGAAAACATTGCAACTTAATTTCTGCCCTAAAGACACTGTGGAAGCATTGGTGCCAAGCTATTGCTGTGCTCTGGACTGGCAATTGGTTGAATTTGTAAATCGAGTGAGGACCGATGCTAATCAGCCAACTGCCAAGAATATTGATTGGACAGAGAGAAAAAGAAATCCTAACTGGGTTTTGACAGGAGAGTAACTTTTGGGAGTTCCGGACACTGCTGTTATGTTTTGCTCTCTCTAGTTTTCTATCGAGTTATCAAATTATTGAATGTTTTGAGAAAAGAATCTTACTCTATATGAAATAAGTGACAATTTCTGGAGTCTGCTGAAGCTGCTTGCGTTGATTGGTGACTTCAGAATTTCAAGTAAGTTATACAGTTCTACTTGCCTGTGGATAAACCTTTGTTGAAGGATTTCATAAAGGCCTGATATTCATTGTTTGAAATGGTTTAATGAACTGACAAATTACAGTTCTTTTATTTTATTTTAATTTATCTCTTACCTGTGCCCATTTCTCTGTGTGATTGGAAGTTATGATCAAAGATTATTGCACTTTACATCATCGATATTAATCAGATTACTTTGTTGTTTATCTGTGTTCTGCTAATATTACATTATTAATAATAAATTGGTAATTTTTGTTTAAGTTATAAACTTGGTATTCAAGATCTGCTATGTATAAATAATTGTTCAGAATAATTAGGCAATTTTGAGGGTCATTGAATGTTTTAATTTCACCATGTTGTGAATCCACTAACTTGCTTTGGATTGCTATCCCTGTATTGTAACATTATTACTTATATGGCTGGTCTAGTTGATGTCCCAGTTCATGACCTTATGGTTCAATAATGATCGTGCTGTTGAGTATTAAATGGAGATGGTTAGATTATCTCTTGATGATAATAATCATTGCTTTGCACATGCGTGAACTGTTGCTTACCACTTATGACCTAACACTGAATGTTGTGCAAATTTTGCTGCAAATGTGAATAAACTGTTTCATTATCTGAGGAAGTTGTGAATACAAATGATATTTTTGTAATCACCACTGAAAAGCCTCACTTCTGTCCATCTTGGGATTGAGAAAGTCATTGATAAAGCAGCTGAAGATGGTTACGCCTTACACACTAACCCTGGGGATCGCCTGCAGAGATTTGCATCACAGATAGACTGGGTGGTTAAGAAGACATTTAGCACACTTGCCTTCATCACTAAGACCTTTGAGTATAGGTTTTGGAACACCATGTTAAGGTTGTACAGGACAAAGTTGGTGAGGCTTCTTTTGGAGTAGTGTGTAAAGTTCTGGTTGCCCTGTTATAAGAAGGACATTACTAAACTGGAGAGGGTTCAGAAAAGATTTACCGGGATGTTGTCGGGAATGGAGAGTTTGAGATATAAAAATAGATTGGAAAACCTTTTTCATTGGAGCATGGGAGGTTGAGGAGTGACCTTATTAAGGTTTATAAAATCATGAGGGGCATGCAGAATGTGACCGACAAGGGTCTTTTCCCTAGGGTGGGTATGTTCAAAACTAGTGGACATGTTTCTAATGTGGGAGGAGAGAGATTTAAAAAGGACATGAGAGGCAACATTTTTATTTAGAGAGTGGTTCATGTGTGGAATGAACCGCCAGAGAAAGTGTTGGGTGCAGCACAACATTCAAAAGACATTTGGATAACTTCCTGAATAGGAAAGGTTTGAAGGGAAATGGGCCAAGTGCAGGCAGGTGGGACTAGTTTAGTTTAGGAACATGGTTGGCATGGACTGGTTGGACCGAAAGGCTATGTCCTATGACTCTATGTCCTGGGACAGGGGTGATTTGTCCTCCAGCAACCTACTCTTTCGAAACAGAGCAGAACAAGTGACTGAGGTGACAGTGAGGGAGCACTTTGGGACCATAGTTCTATTAATTTTAAAATAGTTAAGGAGAACGTCAAAACCGGTCCACAGGTTCAATTTCTAAATTGGGCCAAAGCGAATTTTGTTGGAATTAGACAGGAGCTTGCAGGGGTTGATTGGAGTATTTTGTTTGCAGGCAAAGGGACCTCTGGCAAGTGGGAGGCCTTTAGAAGTGTGATAGCTAGAGTTCAAGGTCTATACGTTCCTGCGAGGGTGAAGGGCAAGGTTGGCAGGAGTAGGAGTAGGGATGACAAGAGATATTGAGACATTTGACCAGTAAAAAGGAGGCATGGCTCAGGCACAGGAAGCTTGGATCAAAGGAATCCCTGTAGGTATACAGGGAATACAGGAGTTTACTGAAGCAGGAAATCAGGAGGATGAAAAGGGGGCATGAGATAGCTTTGGCTGAGAAGATCAGGGTGAATCCAAAGAGATTCTTCGAGTACCTAAGAGGTAAAAGAATAACTAGAGAGAGAATAGGACCAAAGTGGGTATGTTATGTGTGAAACCGCAGGAGATGGGCGACGTCCTCAATGAATATTCCTCCTCTGTGTTTACCATGGAGAAAGCCATGAAGACTTGGGAACTTGGGGAAGTTAGCGGCAATATCTTGGGGACAGTCTTTATCACAGTAGAGGAGGTGTTGGAAGTATTAGAATATATGAAGGTGGATAAATCTCCTGGTCCTGACCACATTTATCCAAAAACCCTGAAAGATGATGGAGAAAAACTTGTGGGGCCCTGGCTGATATATTTGCATCATTGTTAGCCAAGGGTGAGGTCCTGGAAGACTAGAGGGTAGCAAATGTTGATGCCCTTATTCAAGAAGGGCTGCAAAGAAAAACCTGGGAATAATAGACCTGTAAGCCTAACGTCCGTGGTAGGTAAACTACTTGAGAAGATTCTGAGGGATAAGATTTGGAAAGACATGGTTTGATTAGGAGTAGTCATCATGGCTTCGTGTATGGGAGATCATCCCTCACAATTTGTTAGAGTTCTTTGATGAAGTGACCAGGAAGGTTGGTGAGGATAGGGTGGTAGACGTAGTCTGTACGGGTTTCAGTAAGGCCTTCGATTGGGTTCTGCATGGCAGGCTGCTCTGGAAGGTAAGATCACATGGAATGCAGGGAGAGCTGGCAAATTGGATACACAATTGGCTTGATGGTAGGAAGCAGAGAGTAATAATGGAAAGAAGCTTATTGGGCTGGAGGCCTGTGACTAGTAGCATGCCTCAGGGGTTGGTGCTGGGCCCATTGCTCTTTGTTATGTACATCAATGATTTGGATGAGAATGTACAAGGTATGATTAGTAAGTTTGCGGATGACACTAAAATAGGCAGAACACCTGCGCTCAGTTCGCAACAAACAACTGCACCTCCCAGTCACGAACCATTTCAACTCCCCCTCCCATTCCTCAGACGACATGTCCATCCTGGGCCTCCTGCAATGCCACAATGATGCCACCCGAAGGCTGCAGGAACAGCAAATCATATTCAGCCTGGGAACCCTGCAGCCCAATGGTATCAATGTGGATTTCACAAGCTTCAAAATCTCCCCTCCCCCAACCGCATCCCAAAACCAGCCTAGCTCGTCCCCGCCTCCCTAACCTGTTCTTCCTCTCACCTATCCCCTCCTCCCACCCCAAGCCGCACCCCCATCTCCTATCTACTAACCTCATCCCGCCCCCTTGACCTGTCCATCCTCCCTGGACTGACCTATCTCCTCCCTACCCCCCCAACTACACTCACCTTTACTGGCTCCATCCCCGCCTCTTTGACTTGTCTGCCTCCTCTCCACCTATCCTCTCCTCTATCCATCTTCTATCCGCCTCCCCCTCTCTCCCTATTTATTTCAGAACCCTCTTCCCCTGCCCCATTTCTGATGAAGGGTCTAGGCCCGAAACGTCAAGCTTTCCTGCTCCTATGATGCTGCTTGACCTGCTGTGTTCATCCAGCTCCACACCTTGTTATCTCGGATTCTCCAGCATCTGCAGCACCTATTATCTCTGATACAATTGTAGATAATGAGGAAGGTTATCAGTAATTGCAGCAGGGTCTTGATCAGCTGGAGAAGTGGGCCGAGAAATGGCAAATAGCGTTTAATATAGCTAAGTGTGAGGTGTTGCATTTTGGAAAGTCAGATAAAGGTAGGAGTTTCATGGTGAACAGTAGTGTAGTGGAACAGAGGGACCTTGGAGTTCAGGTGCATGGTTCGCTGAAAATGGAGTCAGAAGTAGACAGGTTCGTGAAGAAGGCTCTTCACTGGCCTTCATCAGTGAGGGCATTGAGCATCGAAGTTGGGAAGTTATGTTGTAGTTGTACACGATGTTAGTGGGGCTGCACTTGGTGTATTGTGTTCAGTTTTGGTCACCTTGCTGTAGGAAGGATTTTATTAAACTAGAAAGACTGCGGAAGAGATTTACAAGGATGTTGCCAGGAATCAAAGGACTGAGTTATAGGGAGAAGTTGGACAAACTAGGACTTTCTTCCTTGGAGTGTAGGAGACCAAGAGGGAAACTTATACAAGTGTATAAGACCATGAGAGGCATGGATAGGGTGAATGCACTCAGTCTTTTTCCCGAGGTTGTGGACTCGAGGATTAGAAGACATCAGTTTAAGGTAAGTGTGGAAAGAATAGATGGGAACCTGAGGGCAACTTTTTTACACAGAGGGTGGTACGCATATTGAATGAACTGCCAGCTGAAGTGGTTGAAGAGGGTACATTTATCAACATTTAAAAGGCATTTGGATGAATACATAGATAGGAAAGGTTGAGAAGGATATGGGCCAAGTGCAGGGAAGTGGGGTTAGGGTGGATAGAGATTTTGGTCAGCATGGACCAATTTGGGCCAAAGGGCCTGTCTCTGTGCCGTACGACTCCATGACTCTATAACTTCCTTTGTACTAGGTAAGAATCAGCCATTTCCTCCATCCTCACTCCCAATTCCCTCTGAATTTAATTTTGCTAGGGTTCCTTTTGGCACGTGGTCAAGTGTAGTAATGTTCTGAAGGATAGTCATTTGCACCTCACCGCTGGCACAGAACTGTTTTGTTCATGTTTGGATCAAAGCTGCAATGAAGTCTAGTGCAGGGAGAGCCTAGCAGAATTGAAGTAGAGCCTTGGTGAGCAGCCGAGCAAGTGAGTAAGTCTGGCTTTACAGTAATGTCAACAATAATTTTTATTACAATGATGATTGTATTTGTTATATAAAGCTTCAATTGGACTAGAATTTAAATGTTAAAGAAATGCTATAAGCAGCAGCAAGTAAACTGCAAATAAAGCAGAGTAACTGTGGGTAGTCCCACTGAGTAGGATGTGAGTTTATTGATTGAAATTGAGCCATGCTCTGAATATTGCAGCACAATAGCTGGCAAGCACTTAAAAAGTCATAGTAATTGATCATACACAGATGCAAGATGAAGACTGCATCCGAGTTTACCACTAATGCATGTACAGCTGGCCAAAACAGTGTCACACTGAAAAGCCATAAAAACTTTCTCCAAGAGTTGGGACATCATGTTGAGGTTGTATAGGATGTTGGTGAGGCTACTTCTGAAGTAATGCGTACAGTTCTGGTCATCCTGCTATAGGAAGCGTATTATTAAACTGGGGAGGGTTCAGAAAAAAATTACAAGGATGTTGCCAGCACTGGAGGGTTTGAATTATAATGAGAGGCTGGATAGGCTGGGACTTCTCTTGCTGGAGCGTAGGAGGTTGAGTGGGGACATTATGGAGGTTAATAAAATCATCCAGGGCATAGGTAAGGTAAATAGCAAAAGTCTTTTCCCTAGGGTGGGGGAGTTCAAAACTAGAGGGAATATTTTTAAGGTGCGAGGAGCAAGTTTTAAAAGGGACCTGATAGGCAACTTTTTCACACAGAGGGTGGTTTGTATGTGGAACGAACTACCAGAGGAAATGGTCGATGCAGTTATAACATTTAAAAGATGTTCGGATAAGTACTTGAATGGGAAATGTTTAGAGGGATAAATTCTGGCCATCCAGTGACTCCCATATCCTATGAGTGAAAAAAAAATAAATAAAGTACAACACTGGCATCTACTCAGCAATGTGGGAAATTTTCCCTGGTTAAGACTTGTCCACAAAAAAAAGGATGAAACCAAACCAGCCAATTACTGTTCATTAATCTACTCCCAATCATTAGTGTAGTGACAGAAGCCATCATCAAAATGCTATGAAGGAGCTTTTTCATCACAATCACCTGCTCATTGGTGCTCCTTTAGATTTAGTCAAGCCCTTTTCAAACATCTCCGGACTGTATTCTAGTCTTGATCCAACATGAGCAAAAGAGTTGAAGTCCAGAAATGAGATGTGAGTGACTGCCCTTGACAACAGCATTTAATCAAATATGGTATCAAGGAGCACTTGTAAAATTAGCCAATGGCAATCAGAGGAAAACTCTGTACTAGTTTGACTTATACCTAACACAAAGGAAGATGGTGCAATTGTTGGATGTCAACCAGGGAATGGCTATGGATCTCCATAGAGTAGTGTCCTAGACTTAGGCATCATCAATTACCTTGCTTCCAAAATACTGTCAGAAGTTGGGATGTTTGCTGATGATAGCAGTGTTCAGTATCAATTACAGCTTGTCAGACACAGAGCAACCTGTACCACATGCAACAACATTTTGGCTTGATCTAATAAGCGGCAATTAATATTCATTCCATACAAATGCCAACTCATGACGGTCCAACAAAAGCTGATTGAACCATCTTTTCTTGACATTCAAAAGCATTGCTATTGTAGAACAACTTTGAATTATGACACCCTCCCTAATGTTGTGTGGACTTATCATTGTTTAAGTGGGTTGGACTCACAACAGATCTAGCATCTCAAAATTAGGCACCCATGTGGTGCTGCAGCTATCATCAGCAGCAAAATTATATTTTAACACAATCTGTAATGTTAGAGCTCACCAGTACTTTCCTAACTCTACCATTGCTATCAAGCAAGGGAATCAACCTCAGTTCAATGAAGAGTGTAAAAGACTGTACCAAGAGGAGGCATAACTGAATATGAGTAGCCACACTGGTGAAGCTACAACCCAATGGAAGCAGCATGCTCTAAACAATGCTGTGCAATCCAAATCAATTCCAGTCAGGACAAATAAAAACGAAAAGACTTGTAAACATGATCTTGGAGCCCAAGAAGTATGTGGGAAGGATAAGGCTGAAGGATCTGCAACCATCTTCAGACAGAAGTGCTGAGTAGCTGATCCATTAAAAGCATCCAACTGAAATCCTCAGCATCACAGATGTCAGACTTTACTGAATTCAGTTTGGTCCGTGTGATATCACAGAATGGCTGAACGCCCTGGAGACAGCAAAGGCGTTAGGCCCCAACAACATCCCAGCTGCAGTGTTGAAAACAAGTGCTCTGGACGGCTTGTGGCTACCACCAAGCTTTTCCAGTATAGGTGCAACACTAGCATCCACACAGAAAGTGGAAACTTGTTCAGGTATATCCTGTCCACAAAAGCTAAGTAATCACCCCCATCAGTCTGCTCTCAATTATAAGAACATATAAGCTGGGGTAGGCCACTTAGCTCCTACAGCCAATTCCAGCATTGAGACCATCTGCAATCTAACTTCATATTACCACCTTCAACCTATATTTTTGAATATATCTGACTAATAAAAATGTATCAATCCATTTTAAAATTAACAGTTGTGGAACATCTATTGTCATTTGCAGAAGAGCGTTTCAAAATTCTACCACCCCTTTTTTTTGGCAATATGTAAGTGCTATACTCTGCAACTAGCGCAAGTTTTTACCCTTGGTAGACAAACAGGAGGCTGGAAGAACACAGCAGGCCAAGCAGCATCTGGAGGAAAGGAGCAGTCAATGTTTCAGGTATTCCCCAGGACTCAGAAGCTTTTCCCTTACTGGTTTCCCCTCAATGTCTCGAAAACTTTGATCAAACCACCACTAACCTTCTAAATGTCAGGGAATATAACCTCACTTTGTTTAATATTAGCTGTATCTTAGTCTTCGGAGTCCACGTGTTATTCTAGTGAATCGATAGTACACTTTGCCAAAGTCCAATATATCCTTTCTGAGGTGTGGGACCCAGAATTACGCACAGTGACCAAGGTCATAGAGTCATACATCACAGAAGGAGACCCTTCAGTCCAACTCATTCATGCCAACCAAGTTTTCCAAATTAAACTGGTCCCACTTGCCTGCTTGGGAGTAGATTAATGAACAGTAATTGGCTGGTTTGGTTTCATCCTTTTTTTTGTGGACAAGTCTTAACCAGGGAAAATTTCCCACATTGCTGAGTAGATGCCAGTGTTGAACTTTATTTATTTTTTTTCACTCATAGGACATGGGAGTCACTGGATGGCCAGAATTTATTTCCCACCCTTAGTAGCCCTTCAGAAGGTGGTGGTAAGCTGTCTTTTTCAACCACTGCAGTCCATATATTGGATCAAATTGGCTAGGGACACAGCCAGTTTTGTAGCATAGGTTTTCAGTGCTATTGCCAGATTGTTGTCAGGGCCCATAACTTTTGTAATAGTCAAAGCTTTCAACTACTCCTTTACATTACATGGACTAAATCAAATCAACTGAGGACTGGCATTTAAGTTCGTGGAAACCTCAGGAGAAGGCTGAGTTGGAATAAGCACTCTGCACTTTTTGCTTGAGATGGTTACAAATACTTCAGACTTGTATTTTGCACTAATATGAGCTCAATAATTCCCAGTAATTGAGGATGAGGAAAACTGTGGAGCCTCCTTCTCCACGGAGTGATTTAATTGTTCACTGTAACAATACAGGGATAATGGGTCAGACCAATCAGACTCGATAACACTGGACATGGCAACACAGTGAAATTAAAATATTCAATGACCCTCAAAACCACAGAATTGTTCCTAACCAGATTTTATGAATAACAGATATTGAACACTAAATTTATAGTTTAAACAAAGTTTAACAATTTATTAGTAGTACTGCAAGTTTAGCTAAGTCAAACAACAAAGTAATCTAATTAATGTCTAAAATTTAAACTTAATCTTCTTTGATCATATCCCCATTCACACACATACATAGACAGACAAACACAGCTAAGGATAAATTAGAAAGAAAATAAGTGTTGTAACTGGCCAGTTCACTTAAGCAGTTTTTAACAATGGTTGCTAAGCCTTCATGCAGTCCTGGATAATGAGTTGTTCACAGGCACATGACTGTATATTGTGCTTGAATTCCAAAGTCACCAGTCAATCTAATCAGCTTCCACAAACTGCTGGAGACATTTACTTATGTCTCATGGACTGGGGTTCTTTTCTCAGAACTTTCAGTAATTCTATTGGAGAATGACTAGACAGCAACCAAAACTCTGTCCAGCAGCTTTCAGAACCACACTGCCTGCTATACAAAACCCAGTCCAAACCAGTTAAATATACAGTTTCTTTTTTTTTGTCATTATTATCTTTGTTTGACTGGCTGGCACTGGCCTTCCTTTGTCCCTTTTAACATCATGATACATCTCAGGTACCAAAATATCTTCCGTATTCTGAGAACAATAACTAACCTGCAATTATTTTTCAAAGCCAATTTCCATATCAGGACTTTTGTTCATTGCTCTTTCTAAAAAAAAAAAAGCTGCTTGTCCAAAGTTCAACTCTCAATTTCAGCTCACTGTTCCAAACCAAAAATGTTAAAAATCATGAAATAAGCTGTGATGGTCCATCATTCATGACTGGATATGATAGGACTGTAGAGCTTAGCTCTGTTTTGCTGGTTGTACCATCATGTAGCTCTGTCTATAGAACTGTAGTCAGTTCTAGTAAGACTGTCATGAACTGATGCACTTTCAACAGGCATAAAAGAGATAAAAGGTGCTGCAGATGCTGGAGAATCCGAGATAACAAGCATGGGGCTGGATGAACACAGCAGGTCAAGCAGCATCATAGGAGCAGGAAAACTTGACGTTTCGGGCCTAGACCCTTCATCAGAAAATTTTTCATCATTTTCTGATGAAGGGTCTAGGCCCGAAACGTCAAGTTTTCCTGCTCCTATGATGCTGCTTGACCTGCTGTGTTCATCCAGCCCCATGCTTGTTATCTCTATTGACGTGAAATGTCAACTTTCCTGCTCCTCTGATACTGCCTGTGTTCCGCCAGCTCCACATTGTGTTATCTCAACCCATCAGAATAGTTGTTTGCAATCTGCAGATTTTTTTTCACTTTGTTTGACTTAAAGCAATGAAACTTTTGCACACAGTCTGATGTTGACTTGTTTATTCCTGTGTTTCTTGTCTGGTAGTTTTTATGGTATGTAGTTACATGTTAAAAGTGAGTGAACCTCCACATTTTACAATTTCCCCATGAATGTCAGTATTTGTGAGTGCTGTATCCATTTACATTATAGATTCTCTGTCACAAAGTTGTTTTGGTGAAAAAAATCTTTTTCTCATTTATAATTAGTTTTATACTTGTGTAGCTGATTTGAAATAAAAACACATTTTTCTCAGCTAGATAAACCAATTGCTAACAGCTTTCATCATCGTCAACTCTGCAATATATCAACTATTGATTTACTAACACTGGAAGGAATGTCAACTCCAGTGCTGAGTTTAAAGACGGTGAAGTGGCAGGAAAGGTAAAGAACTGCTGAAAATGTACAACAAACTCAAATACAAATAGCGCTGTCAGACTCAGGAGTAAGAGTGGGCTATTCATACTTCCAACCTGTTGTTTGCCTCTCAAGGGGATAATGGTTGATCAGGTTGTACTTTCCTGTTTGCTTTCCATAACCCTTGACTTCCCTGTCTATCAAAAATTTATCTGACACTGCCTTGAGTAAATTGAAAGGCCCAGCCTCCACTACTTTCAAAGCGATTTCCACTGACAAACAACCCTCTTGACTCTAAGAAAATAATCTCATCTCAGCTTTAAAAGAAAAGCGTGTCCCTTATTTTTAGTCTTCGCAACTTTAACGACACAATCGGGGAAAAGAAGGAAAATGTCAGCTTCATCATAAAAAGTAGAGAGGATTGCTATGTGAGAAACTAAAAGATTGATAGCCACAGACTCTTATTTACATTTCTCCCCCTTTTCACACCCTACCGATTTTACTGGATTCGACAGGAAGTTTCCAAAATCCTGTTCGAAGTTACTTCAATTGTGATACTTCCGGGGGAATACTCGAGTTGAAGTGAGGGTAGGCAAACGAGGAAGCCAAGCTGTTAAAGGAGATATTGGAGGCAGGAGCTGGACCGTATCCTGCGGCGAAGGTGACATTGGGTCTGGAGTTGCTGCTGTTTGCTTGTACCAACAGCAGAGGGGGTGTTGTTACTAGCTTCGGGCTGACAGATTGGCTTTCAGCCCACAGGTCTGACGAATCTATCTCCATGGAGATATGTTTACGTACAGATCACGGCGAGGTCTGCAGCTGAGATCCCATTTATACAGGCTGATGCGGACAGACTGATCGTACTTAGCGGTGGACAGAGAAGCGCCCAGACGGAGGAGGATCCTCACAAGTTGCCCGACAAGGACTTCACGTGGAACTGCACCCAGGACACTTTTAATTCTAAAACAAACATCATGTTTCGGTTCATTTACGAAGCTTTGCCTCTGACTTTCTGAGCAGCAAAGAAAGTTTGGTCAGCAATTCCATTGCACTATTTGCAGGGGTGAGTAAGACCGCAGAGCTAGCTGTAATCTGTCACATTTCACCGCAGACAGCGCCACCATTAATGTCCTGAATCAGCAAATACTATTTTTAAACAGTGTCAGACAAGGATACGAACACCTAATTTATACATTCAGAGCGCGTGTCTATATATAATGGAAATGCTTAAATAAGGTAACGTTAATTAACAACTTCCAGTAAATTGCTGGCTATATGTTTTACTGCGTTGTGCTTTGAAAGGCATGTGTGTCTTTTCTAAAAAGTGTCAGGCAACACCTATTTCAACTTGAAAGAATTACGATAAAATGTGTGACTGTAAGTAGAATATAATCATGTTATAAGTTTATAAATAATGGCATTCCAAGGAACAGGTAAGACGGATCTCTGATGCAGTTGCAGGCGCAATCCTTGTCTAAAAAAAAATGAATTTTGTGAATGGTAAATCTTATTGGTGCATTATCCACTGACCTTTAATCCCACCGAAAGTTTTTTTCCTGCACGACTGGTTTTGTTAAACGGAAAAATGTAAAGCGAATACTAAATTGTAAAAGTTCACTTTCGCCCGAAATAGTTTGAAAGATACCTTTATAAAGATATGAAGCAGCAGGCTCTTTTACAAGAATCTAAGCCGATTACATCTACCAAGCTTTATCTTTGTATGGATACACACATGGCCAGATTATGAGACTAACAGCGAGCACAATAAATAGGAGTCGCTTTCAAAATTTTACGATGTGCAAATTGCTATCTGGTGACGGATTTATTTTTAAAAGAACACATCGTTCTGCAACATACTCAAAGTGAAATATAAATAGAGCACGTCTGAGGTCTGTTCCGGATTCTGTATTTTGGGCTGCGAGTAAGATCCTTATTTTAAAATAGCGTATGAAGTGGGAGGCCATGGGGCTAGAAATAGCGACCAGTTGGACCTGATACACAGCTCATTGGGAATGATACACGTAAATTATCAGTCACTTGCACACACACCCCATCCCACCTCACAATAAACGATTGTTTTAAACGGTTCCATGCTAAGTCCATGTACATTTGCGTCAAACTGTAAAAAAAGAGAAAAATTGATATCTTTAATCATATCAAAGACATTCCGTGGTCTTGGTAATTCTGCGAAAAATACGAACTGAATGTACTTTGGTGAGATCTGTGTGTACAGTATTAAATGTAAAAAAAAAATTTACAAATCTGATTAGCCAAACAAGAACACTTTGTAACAGCAGACGGACTTGGACACTAAAACTTAGATCTTGAAACTGAGAAGGCTGAGTGCAGCCTGGTGGGAATAAATGGTAATACATGGCACAGGAGTTATGAAGTTCTCACTGTGAAGGAGCAGCAGTACACGAGCGACAGCAGTGAATGTTACGTTTTAACTTAATTCGTCAGCTATCCCCAAACTCACATCAAGTAACTTAAAAACTGACACGGGAAAACCCATGAGCTTTACAGTAGTGAAGAGGTATCTGTCTCGAGATATTTTTGTGTTTGAGAAGATAGTCTCCCATACTAAT
This sequence comes from Ginglymostoma cirratum, assembly GCA_024137785.1. Lineage (NCBI taxonomy): Eukaryota > Metazoa > Chordata > Chondrichthyes > Orectolobiformes > Ginglymostomatidae > Ginglymostoma > Ginglymostoma cirratum. The sequence goes on from JAHRHZ010000032.1 coordinate 4,038,263, forward strand.
GAAAGCAACATTTATAATTCAATACGTTGCTTTGTATTGCTCCTGTGAAGCGCCTTGCTACGTTTCTTCCTGAGAGAAACGGTATTTCAATGTAAGTTCTTGTTGTTTATTGCTTCAAAGGATGGCGAGATAACGATTCACGAAGTTCTCGTGGATGATTATAATTCATCTAAAGAAGATATTCTAATGCCCTCAAATTGTTTGTAATGGTTTGAATTATTCAGTCTACTACTTCTTTCGTTGTTAAATCAATGATAACAGATTGAATCGTTTTTATGAAGAAGAGTTTCCCGATATCACACCTACATTTACATTTTACTAGATACCCAGGAAGTCTTGTGGCACAGCTGGTAGAGTCTGTGCCATTGAGCCAGAACTCTGTGTTTAAAGCCTAGTCGAGGAGTTGATGTCAAGGAAGATGCATTCATAGCACAAGCAAACAGGTTGAGCATTAACCTGTAAATGCCAACATACGCCAAGGTACGCGACTTGTTTACCTTGGTTCTACTCTCACAGTTTACTGTGAAGGGTTAACTTTCTTTTAGTAACCTTATCACTCTTTTAGAACACCACATAATCACCTGCAAGATCTCCTTTTGTTTGAAAAGCTGATATTTCTTTGAGAACTCAGATCCCTGGCACTGGGGCTCAGGCAAGTTGCACAGAAACACTGTTTATGGAAACCAAAAGAACTGTAGATACTGTAAATCAGAAACAAAAGCAGAAATTACAGGAAAGGCACAACAGGTCTGGTAGCATCGGTGGAAAGAAATTAATGTTTCTGGTTCAGTGACCCTTCATCAGGCCCTTCCTCTGAGGAAAGATCACTGAACCCAAAACATTACCTCTGATTTCTCTCCACAGATGCTGCCAGACCTACTGTGCCTTTCCACCAATTTCTGCTTTTGAAACTGTCTATGGAGCCTGATTATTTTTCTTGTTTGTCGGTCAGGTCTGAATGCAACATTATAGATGGGGACTGAAATAGAGCAGGTCACAATTTGATCCTCAGACCTATGTGCCACGGCAGGATGATGGTTGGCTCACATTTGTTCGACTTGCATAAAGTGGAACCTATTAAGAATTGAAGCCTCTTTCAACTTCACCCTGAGATAGTTGGATATCTTTCAAAAAAGGGGTCTATGATCAGAGATGTTATTACACATCTCTGGAGCAGGTGGGACTTGAACCCAGGCTGAACTTCCAGAAGGCATTTCATAAGGTGCCACACAAAAGGTTAATACACAAGGGAAGTCACATGGGGTTGGGGGTAATTTATTACCTTGGATAGAGGATTGGCTAGCCTACAGAAAACATAGAGTCAGAATAAATGTCTTTTTCAGGTTGGCAAGACATAACTGGTGGGGAGCCACAGTGCTCAGTCCTCAGCTCCAACTATTTACAATCCATACAATTGGATGCGGGGATAGAAAGTACTATAGCCAAATTTACAGATGACACTAAAACAGGTGGGAAAGTGAGTTGTAATTAAGAAAAAAGAAATTTACAAATGGATATGGTTAGGTTAGGTGAATGGGCGAAAATTTGGCATATGGAATTAAATGTGAATAAATGTCAGGTTATCTAGTTTGGTCAGAAAAATAGAACAACAGCATGTTAACTAAATAGAGAGAAACCTCCATGTGTTTCAGGGTAGAGGGATATGGGTGTCCTCTGCATGAATTGCAGAAAATTCGTATGCATGTACAGCAAGTATTAAGGAAAACAAATGGAATTTTGGTATTTATTGTTCAAGGAATGGAGTATAAAAGTATTGAAGTGTTACTGCAACTGTAGAAGGCATTAGTGAGTCCGTACCTGGACTACTGCATACAGTTACAGTCCCCTTCGAGAAGGATATAGTTGCTTGATTCCAGTGATTGATTCCAGAGATGAGGAGTTTGTCTTATGTAGAGAGATTGAGCAGTTTTGACCTTACTGTTCAGCAAGTTTCTTATTCATTCGAAGGTTTTGCCCAGCTCACCCATCCCCACAGCTCTGAGTTTAATGTAACCGCCTATATAGAAACTGAGTGAAAGCAAGGCGGATCGTAATACTTACCACTGATAGTATGGCTTGCCATTTCCTCAAACGAATCCAAAAAAAGAGGATTTCCCCTCCAAACCTATCTTAATTGGTTCTTCCATTCAACGAATCCTTTGAGTTTCCATTTCCAAGTAACTTTCCAAAGTCCAGCCTAAAACTGGCAGAGGGCGTTGGGGGCTCGATTGATAAAGGGTGTGTTCCTTAAACAAATAAAATGATTTGCATTGCAACATAAAAGAGCCGGTGCAGACTCGTCGGGCCGAATGGCCACCGTCTACTCCATAATGATTCCGTAATGCTGTGAATTGATGTGCACTAATTGAGGCGCTTGAATTTATTTGTTGGCTTTTTAGAACTCGGGATTGCAGGGAAAATGCATTTTCGTTCCATTCGTATAAAATGATTCAACATTGGGGTGCTTGGAGAGAAAAATGTTAACCGCAATTCTGAAAAGAAAAATGTACTTGCTGTCTTTTTTTTGCACAAGCTCGGGGGTGGGGAGCGGGCGGGAGGAAGGGTCGGCCGCACTAGTCTCAGCCATTCTCTGGGTTCCGACTTGTGACTTCTCTTTAGCTCTACACTCCTGCTGACTTGTTCACTTCAGGTGCAATTCAGTAAGTTCTGTAATGTTACCTTGGAACTGAAGAATGTTGGAAGTTTTTTTACACCTTGAAAGAAATCTGCCATGCACGGAAACAAACAATTCTATCAATTCCAACGGCATTCTGCGAGGGGATCCAGATTCTGGCTTGTTGTCTTGCCCTCTATTTATTAGCCCCCACTGCGAGCGGACCAGTGCTTTTTTTTTATTGCACAGCCCTGTAGCCTTAAACTTAAAAGTTATTGCTGGTATTCCAATAGTCCAGGTGCGCAAAGCTGTTCTATCCAGATCCCCGGATATCCGGGCAAAGTTATTTAAGTTTTGAGAATGAGTAATGTGACAATTGGCGTTTTAAACCGAACTGAATTTTTATGCTTCCTCAAATAGACCCAAAGTTTCATAAAAGAAAACAAAAGCTAAAGCCACTCTAACACGTTATACACATTATCTGCACAAGTTATTTGCAAATGTGAATATGTTTAATATAATTAGTACATTAAAGTGACCACAACATAAATGTAAATATGCATAATTACAAAATATTCTTTATGATCAGTTCAAAGCAATGCCTTAGTAGAGAGTCTTGTGGTGCAGTGGTAATATTCCTATATCCAGGTTCAAGTCCCATCTGCCCTAAAAATGTGTACATGTTCTATTGAAGGGTCTAGGCCCGAAACGTCAAGTTTTCCTGCTCCTATGATGCTGCTTAACCTGCTGTGTTCATCCAGCCCCATGCTTGTTATCTCGGATTCTCCAGCATCTGCAGTACCTTTTATCTCTGATACATGTTCTAGCAGGTTGGTTAAAAAGAATGGAATTATTATGGGTAACCAAGGTTTGCCAATATTGCAAGATGGCATTGGAATGTCCAGCAATTAAATCTGAGACGTTTAAAATGTGAGATAACAAGGTGTGGAGCTGGATGAACACAGCAGGCCAAGCAGCATCACAGGAGCAGGAAAGCTTGACGTTTCATCTGCAGTACCTATTATCTCTGATACCGTTTAAAATGTGGCTTCGTTTCATGTACTTCTGTTCCTTGTATATGTTTTGTAGCTCGAAAAGTTTCAAGAATTATCCATATTCGTAACAGAAACCGTTGACTTTCCAAGTGATTTATTAAGGCGGGACAATGCAAGGATGTACATGTCAGACAGCCAATAGCAGCGGAAACATATAAGGAGGGAGGGAAGTGAAGGTCGTGTGAAGATATTCGCATAATACATCCAGAGCTGCAAATATAACATTTACTACACACCTGGACACACACGTTGTTGCAGGTATAACTGCGTGAAACTAAAAACGATGTTACAGGTTTTATCATTAATATTGTCATTTCAACATATTTGCTAACAACTCTTCACACGACACCAGGTTAGAGTCCAACAGGTTTATTTGAAAACACAAGCTTTCAGAATCTTCCTCCTTCTTTAGGTGTTAGTGAAAGAGGTAGTATCAGACACAGAATTTATAATTAAAAGATCAAAGGGTCACACCTCTGCTGAGGATGTACTAAACAAACCTAAGATGCTGTAAAATCTTTAATTAGTTAGAAGATTTTAATTGATAAATATGTATATGCAAATCCCCAAATTCCTTTCAAATCACTGCCCTGAGAGGACTAAAGGATTTACCAGTGTGAAGAAGAGGTGACATTTTAGGTCAGACAATGCATGTTAGGTGTGAGGCCTTGTTTAGAATCTGTTTGTGTTTTGGTTCGGAGTTAGATTGGTTGTATTTCTGAAGTAAGAATTTATGAAACGCCACATTGACTGTCTATAAACTGTGTCCTTTTTGAACAAAACAGAATATACAATTCACCCCACAGAGTCGTGTGTGTGTGTGTGTGTGTGTGAGGGAGAGAAAAAGTGAGTGTGTGTGTGTGTGTGCGTGCACGCATTTGTGGGGGGGAGAGAAAGAATGTGTGTGTGGGAGTGTGTGTGTGTGAGGGAGAGTGTGTGTGCGTGCACGCATTTGTGGAGGGGGAGAGAAAGAATGAGTGTGTGTGTGGGAGTGTGTGTGTGTGCGCATGCACGCATTTGTGGGGCGGGAGAGAAAGAATGAGTGTGTGTGTGTGTGAGACCTCTTCTTTACACTAATAAAACCTTTAGTTTTCTCAGGACAGTGACTTGAAAGGAATTTGCGGAATTACATATTAATCAATTAAAACCTTCTAACTGATTAACGATTTTACAGCATCTTAGGTTTGTTAAATACATCCTCTGCAGTGGTGTGACCCTTTGATCTTTTACTTATGAATTGTATCTGTTATGACCCCACTCACTAGCACCTGAAGAAAGAGTAAGACTCCCAAAGCTTATGTTTTCAAATTAACCTGTTGGACTATAACCTAGTATTGTGTGATTTCTGGCCTCGTCCACCCCAGTCCAACATCGGCACTTCCACAACAAGTTTTCACTAGTGTATCAGAGTTGAAGCAAGTACATATTCACATTGTGCTATGAAACTGTTTTTCATTCATATTACAACAACTTTATAAAGACATAAACAATCTAAAGAAAAATAGGGCCTGTAAAGGCTTTTAGCTACACTGTATCATCAAGTAACAGCACTATTCAATGATTTCTCCAGATGGCAAGTTCTCAGTTACAATCTTTTTTGTGAGAGGGGCACTGGATAGAGAGAAGATAGTTATTAAAGTAGACAACCAGAAGCCTGTAGGCTACAAGTAGGATTGGTCAGCAATCTAGATAAAATTTATGTTTGCTTTCCACAAATTAGCAGCTATACAATAACCTGCTTTTAAATCCCTATTTATTGACACAATTTGAATTATTAAATAGATTTTGTATCTCTTAACTGAAATAATAACCATCTTCCGTTCCTTTTGTATCTTGAATCTTAATTTTCATTATAACCTACACAGTAAACCTGATTACTTCAATTTACCCGAAGTGTCCAGTTGCATTTCATTGCTCTCAATTGTAACTATGGTTTTTTATAGACAGTTAATTTACTATAAGTAATTAGCAATTATAGCATCACAATTGTTATGGTGCAGAAGGAGGCCATTTGGTCCATCATGCCTGCATTAGCTCATTAAATAAGCATCGTTACCTAGTGCCAATCTTCTGGTTTTTCCCCATGCTCTTGCACATTGCTTTTATCCAAATAATCATCCAATGTTGTCTTGAAGACCTTGATTGAACCTGCCTTCACTACATTTACATGCAGTGCATTCCATAGCCCAACTACTTTTGGGTGAAAATGTTTTTCTTCACTTCACCTTTGTTTCTTTAGCTGATCGATTAAAATCTATGCCCTCTTGTCCCTTTTACAAGAGAGAACAGTTTCTCCTTCTCTCTTCTGTCGAGCTTGTTCATGATTTTGAAAACCTCTATCAGAGCTCCTCTAAGCCTTCCTGTCTCAAAGAAGACTCCCAACTTCTTCAATCTGGATAAGTATATGAATAAAAAATATTTGGAGGCATATGCGCCAAGTGCAGGCAGGTGGGGCTAGTTTAGTTTGGGATTATGGTCGACATGGTCTGATTGGACCAGGGGGCCTGTGTCTGTGCTGTATGACTCTATGTCTCAATGACTAATCTATTCTTATAACTGAAATCTACATTCATTGAACCATTCTAGTAAACTTCTTCTGTACTCTCTCCAATACGTTCACAACCTTCTTTCAATGTGGCATATCGTTCTTTCAATACTGCAGCTGAGGTCCAAGAAGTGTTCAGTACAAGTTCACATCACATCCCTGCTCTTGTACTCTGTGTCCCTATTTAAGAAAACTGAGGATGTTGTGTTCTTTACTTACTGCTCTTGTCGCCCTATCCTGTCACTTTAAATGATCTGTGCACATCTACACCTTGGTCTCTCTGCTCTTGCTGCCTCCCTTAGATGTGTAACTGCTATTTTGTATTGTCTTTCAAAGTTCTTCCTACCCAAAATATACCACATCACTCTTCTCTGCATTAAAGCCCATCTACCACCTCTCTGCCTGCTCCACCAACTTGTCAATGTCTTTCTGGAGTTCTACACTGTCCTCCTCACAGTTTACAATTCACTCAAGTTTTGTGTCATCTGAAAAGTTTGAAACTGTCCCTACACATCAACATCCAGAACATTAATATATACCAGCAAAAGCAAAGGTCCCAATACTAAACCTTGTGGAAATCCACTACAAATTTTCCATCAGCTCAAAAAGTATCTATTGACTGTTACTCTCTGTTTCCTATCACTTCGCCAATTTTGTTTCCACATTACTAGTGCCCCTTTTATTCTTATAACTTTCCTCACAAATCTGTTGTGTGGCACCATACCAAGTGCCTTATGCAAACCCGCTTGCACCACATCATAAGCATTACCCTCATCTCCAGTAACTTAGTTAAATGTGATTTCCCCTTTAGAAATCCATGCTGACTCTGCCTATTACCATCTAGCTACTAATTCTATCTTGAATAATTATCTCTGAAGTTAAACTGACTGGTCTGTAATGCTGCGCTTATCTTCACAAGCTTTCTTGAACAAGTCTGTAATGTTTACAATTTTCCTGTCTTCTGGCACCTATCCTGAGTCTAGGAAAACCTGAAAGATTATGGCCAGTGCCTCTGTAAATTCCACTTTCACTTCCTTCAGAATCCTTGGTGCATCTCATCCGGTCCTGGTGCCTTGTCCACTTTAAATCTATTATATTTTAATAAATCATGAATCATGTATAATTATGTGCTGTCTTTGACATTAAAAATATCCTGAGCTACTTCATAAATAAACATGAAAATGCATACAGTACCTAGAGAGAGAGATTTTGTGAATGTTTTTAAAGAAAAAGATTTGCATTCATGTAATGCTTTTCACAATCTTTCGATCTGAAAGTGCTTTATTGTAAAATGCAATACTTTTTGCTTTGTAATTACTATTGTGTTGCAGGAAACAGAGCAACTAATTTAAGATGAACAAACTTCCTCAAATAGCAATGCAGTAATAATCAGATAATTTGCATTTTTATTGAGTGAGTTGTTCAGTGAATAATCTTGAATGAGGGATAAATATTGGCCGGGATACCACAGATCCTACCTCTACCCTTTCTTGAAATAGTGCCATGGAACCTTTTACATCCACATAAGCCGATGAGTAGACACTCAGTTTAACTGAGGCTTAAACTGAGAAGAAGAGGGTAATAATCAGAAGAAATGTTGTAGTTGTATCAAGGTGGTTAAAGGCTGTGCCAAGTGAGAAAGCAAAGGGAGAGAGAGATGTACAGGTGCACAGGATGTCATAGAAGAGAAGTGACTTTTCTCGGATAGAATATATGACGGAAGTAAATTGCAGAAAAATAGGGTAAAGCCATAGAAAAAATTTACAAATGATGATATGGACTTGACATGTGGGCAGTATGATCCCATTGATGCTGTTGGAATAGGTGGATACAAAAACCAGAATTTTTCATAGGTTTGAGTTTATGGTGCATGTAGTTTGTCCCTCAAAAAGCCAATCATTACGTTCATCGTCTGGAATATTTGGTAGGTTTCCAATGGATACATAAGTAACAGCTAATTGACTGATTTGTGGCTCGAAGGTTCTGCTGCAAACCAATGGGAAACCACAGGCAATGCTTTTTGGACAATCCATTGGCTCGGGATTACAAGTTTAATGTTATTTGTTCATTTCTATCGGTTTAGGAGGGACATTAAGAGAACAGTTTTGTTGGCAGACTGTTGCTTCTTCATTGAAGCATGAAGGCTGATTGAGACTGGTCAAAATGCTCTGCCCAACTTTCTAGAACTTGAGCTTTTCTCTGAGCATTGTTGACTGGCTGGCACTGGGAAATAATTGCGAAACCATTAGGCCAGGGCCTGTATTCCTCTTGAACTGAATGGTTTGGTAATTTGTTTCAGAGGATAATTAAGAGTCAGCTACATGAGAAGAAAAAAGTTCTCCTTATCCCTCCCTTTTTTTTTTAAACACTGACCACTTGTTCTAACGTCTCCCACTCGGAGTCAACATCTGTTCCACATTCCACTCTGTCAAGCCCACTTAGAAACTTGTGTGTTTCAATCAAACTAGGGAGATGAGCAGTTTGGTCCTGAAAAGGAGTGTTTAGTCTCTCGGGGTGGGGGGCAGTGGTGGGGGTTAGGTGGGGGTCACTGACTTCTAATTCCTCCCAGTGAAAAAGCAACCCTCTGGCCTGAGCTGCTCCTCTACAGGTTCACAGCTACAACTGCCAGCGAATCTGCACCTGCTGCTACATCACTCACCAATCTCCACAGGACTTGTGACAGATGGATGACAAGATGACAGTCAGATAATGACCATATCTTGCATTTACTTAGGTTATATTGAGGGAGAGTTGTGCAACATCAGCCTTGCTCATTAAACATATCTTGGTTAGGTGCTGAGTCTAAGCGCTGGAGGTAGATCTGGATGCAGTGCATGACAAGGGCATCTTCTGTGTTTTGTCAAGCTCTATGCATTCCACAACACAGTGCTGATCTGTCTTCAAGACTGCTGGACTTAGAATTATCTGATCAGCCCATTCACTGGAAGCAGTCTCCATATGTCGGGGTATATACATCTCTAAGTCACTGAAAGCAGGAAATCTGACTCTCAAAGTGGTTTATTGACAACTATTTGGAGCTGCATCTCTATGATGCATAGACAAGGAAAATAAGAACATAAGAAATTAAGGACTATATGGATCCACCATTTAAAAAATTAATGGAGTTCATGGAAAAAAGTTCAAAAAGTTCATATCCTTTGCCTCATGTCCACATTTCTACTCTATCCCCATATCCCCTGATTGCCTTGAAAGGAAGTTATGGAGAGTATTATGGAAAGAAGTTAAATATACAGTTAGAAAACTGAAAGGATTTTAGTAGCATCACGGCAGGTAGAATGGAAGATTGAGGAGTTTGAGTTGGAATCAATTCAGCGATAATTTTTGGACTAGTACAATCTTTCTGGCCACTAACTGATCTACAAAACAGATACTTATATCATATTCAAATATTTGTATTCAATTTCAGGGGTCTAGCACTTGCTTCAAAGAATCGAAGTGGAGCAAAAGTCTGGTATAACAATAATGTATTGTCTACAGATCTGATTTGCCAATATAACTTTTATTAAAAAAAATTATTGTGTAGTAGAGATAGTAGGAACTGCAGATGCTGGAGAATCTGAGATAACAAGGTGTAGAGCTGGATGAACACAGCAGGCCAAGAGCATGCTGCTTGGCCTGCTGTGTTCATCCAGTTCTACACCTTGTTATCTCATTATTGTGTAATAGATGTGTTTAATAGCAAATATTACTACCATTCCTTGCTTTATTTTCCTTATGGAAACAACCTTAACTCGCATACTTATGATCCTTTAATGATGACTCATTTCATTTTAGGCGTTGATCACAAAGTAAAAGTACACAGAATTTGCTGATACATCTTTAGTTCTATTTAATTAGACATAAAAGGATAACTAATATTAGATATAAAACTAATTACATCCTGGTGGACCTTAAAGATTCTGTAGCCTTATTCAAAGAGAGCTAAAAGTTTCCATGGTGTCAAACTCACCTCAATCAATCCTAACAAAATAAAATGATTAACTGGCTAATGTGACTGCAAGTCAGAAGTGTTTTGAGATGTCCTGAGAATTGATAGGCAGCATCTATGAGCATGCTTGTTCTTTCATACCTGCTGAGTTTTTATAGATTTCATCTTGACGCTCTGTTGTTAACCAAAGCTATTTTGTGTCATCAGCAAACCTAGAATTTCTGCTTTTAATCCTTCATTTAGGTCATTTTGGTGGATTGTAGGAGGTGGAGATCTAAGGATTGATTCCAGGTTGAAGTGTAAGAAGTAACACGTTATAAGCACACGCTCACATCAAGGTATGTGATCAGGCATTTGCATATGTATGCAGCCATCTTTCAAATTAGTTGTCAGTCTGAAGCTCCATATGCTTCCTCAGAGAGATGTAAAAGATCACACGGCACTATTCAAAGATGGGCGGGGTTACCCTCTAAATGTCTTTGTCAACATTTACCCCTCAATTTACACCCAGCAGATGACTGGTCATTTGTGGGACTTTATTCTGATTGTAGAGTATTTTTTTTAAGATCTGTGTTTCCTACCTTGCACCACTTAAGAAGAAACAAAAACAGAAGTTGCTGGAAAAGCTCAGCAGGTCTGGCAGCATCTGTGAAGAAGAAAATCAAAGTTGACGTTTTGGGTCCAGTGACCCATCCACAGAACGTAAGAAGTATTTCCTTGGCTTTAAAGCAGTTTGCAATGCCCTGAAGACATGAAAGGCACCATAGAATTGCAAGTTTTTTTTCTTTATTTGTGATTACTTGTATAGTGGATAATAAATCTATTTTAGATTGCTGCTGAGGTCTGAGAAGATAAATCAATTTTCAAGGTACAGCTGTAAATGGGCTCCAGCTTGCAGTGAGTGCAACTGACCAATGATTACAGTCATTGGGGTTATCCTCTATATTGTATTTGTTCACTGTAGCGTTACAAGAATGTGACAAGGGAATTACAATGCATTGGCGTCTGCATGGTTACTGGAACCAAGTAAACAAGTACCAGTAAGTACCATTAAACATGAGTCTTCTGGACTGCCAATTCCAATGGTTTAGAGCAGGGTTGTACCGTTACAAAAGACTTCCATACTGAGAGCGAGTGTGAAGAACAATATAAAGAACTTTGAGTCACAGCAAAGTGTTAACTTTTAGTCCACCCACTCTCAATATCAAGGTGTTCTTAATTACAAATTCCCTTCCAAATTCTTCCCCCCACCCCCAACCCAACTTTTGTCCTAAAGTCATTGCCTTCTGGTGGAATCCACTGTCTAATGGCCATTATTTCTGAGCTTGTTTATCTATAGGCATCTTACACTTGGTGCTTCTGTAAATCAGCTCCTGGCAGATCAATTACTACATGCCAGCTTTTTTTGTTTGCGATCAAAACAAGCTGTGTCTCCCTAAAAAGTGGTTTTAGAAAGATGAGTCTTCTGTGAATTTAATATTGCCAATAGTCATTATGCTGGAGAAAAACAAAAGCTTCTCAAAGATGTATTGCCATGGATGTTAAATAAATTGCATTCATGTTGTAGCGAATAGTGGAATGGCTAGGTTGCATTTATTGCCCTGAGAAGATGGTGATTTTTGCACTAACGATAGTTTGTTCAAGTATATTGCTTAGCTGGGCTGTTTACTGAGCATTGAGGACCAGCCTTCAATACTGGTCTAGAGACTCAGAACAGAAACTTCTGCTCTTGCTGATGGCGAGTTTGGAGACAGGAAGAGCATTTATTTAGACCAGATGCATATATGAATCTTGTTTCCTTTCCCACCTCCACCAGAATTAAAGTTCTAGGTGAGAAGGCCCATTGCTGATCTTCTCATCTGGCTGTCAATACTGGTTCTTAATTTGCCAATTCATGACCTCTTAAAGAGGTCATTGCAGACCTGCTGGTATTGAGCCAGCAGTAGGCAGGCCTGTCACCATGGGGCATGTATAACAGGTGGAAAGAATGCAGACTCTTTGTCAACTTTGGGGAGGGTATCTCGGTAAAAGGCAATCAGTTCCTGATTGAGGGGCTAGAGAATGGGCAAAGGATGGCTCTCACTGGGCAGGAACATGCCTGCTGAGAACCACCGCTGCCGTTGCTTCCAAGCACATCCACCCCCCTCCCCCATCACAATTCCTCGTGAATCCTGTACAACAGCCCCCACACTGCATACTCCTTGCCTGGGTCCGCAGTGATGCTGGGACTCTGATTCGAAGCTCTCACTAGGCAGGACACCTGCCCCTGTTACCCTGATTCCAGGGGAAGGCCCCCCATGTCCCCCCACCTGATTGGTGAATGGATCCACGGTAACTGTTCCTGAAAAGAGATACCATGGGTCTTTTGCCCCCTGTGCAACCAACAGGTGGCACCCCAAAACCAGAACAAGATTCTGCCCAACATTAGGAATAGGAAGCTCCATTTCCGGAAGGATATTAGTGGGACAGTTGTGTTTTAATATTATTCTAGTGGATTTTATGCATTTCTTTTTCAGATGCCAGCTTCAAAATGATCAGAGGTATTCAAATTGGTTTCATAAATTTTGTTTGGATTTGAATTTATGCCTTCGAAGGGTACTGGTCCAATACCATAGCTACTTCATTGCCAGACCCACGTACTTTATATATGCTGTATCGTACCCGCTTATTTTCTAAAAAGCGGAGAGATAGGTGACATTTTGCAAGTGTGAGTCAAAAGAGATTTTAAAGGTCAGATGGTAGGTAACCCATTGTAAGTCAGACAATTTCCCAGCCCAGTGCACCTACCTTGAGAAAAATTACCCTGAATTGTGCGATACTTACTTAGGGGAAGGTAGTGGTGGTGGTGGTGGTGTTGGTCAGATGGGGAAGTGTGCAGGCTAAAGTTTGTCCACTGCCTCTGGTGGTGGCCACAGGAGTTGCTGAGTGCTGAGTCAAACTGACTGGCTGCTTAAAACCTATTTCTCAGTTCTCTCGGACATTAGCCCAGTTTTTTTGTTAAATATTAGATCTTCATCGCCATCCACTCTCCATACCCCAACTTTGTGAACTCATGCCAACCTATGCCCCAACCCATCTCCAATCTTCCATCATGCACTCTATGTCAATTCATGAACAACCCTCATTCACATAGCCCTTTATAGCCCTTATGCAACTTAATGCTATTTGATGCCTACATGTCTCCTACGTACCATCTTTTGCCCTTACACCCTCCATGCCAACGCATCCAGTATTTACCATAGGTTGGCAATAGGAGGGCCTTGCAAAGACTAAAGAAATAAAGTTCTAAATATCTATCATAAACTTCACTGTATAAAATGTCTCATTTGTGAAAGTCCATTAAGTACATTTAAATCATCTGACATACTTAATCCCTTATAAAAATTAATGTTGGTATTCTCAATCCAACTTCAAATGTTTTGATAACCTCTTTGAGCTGAATATCAAATTAGGAACTTGTGTAACAATGAAAAGTTGTAGAAAGCAATCAAGTGGTAATTATGCAACAATGATAGCACTTAGGGTCAGGTCAACAAATTCCTATTGAAATTGATAGAACAATATTTTTTAACTGTTGCAGACAGATTCAGACAGTTTTATACCCTAATTTTAAAGGACAGAGGGTTTAAATAACCTGACATTTTGACAGCTTTAGCTATGCTTCAAGAACAATTCTGCTATTGAGTCATGGAGCACACACTACAGGTTGAGACTGCTTCTGGAGTAAAAGTTAGGTCTGTTTATTCTATGCACTGAGGTTAGACACTCCAGGATTCTGCAAAGATCTGGCTCCATTTGAAATAATACTAACTACACCATATAATATTTAGCATACATCATAGTATAAAACCTGTGTTAAGTGAAAGAAGAATGCATATTTTCAGTATGTAATTTTAGTAGGAAGTTATTCAGTAGCGTGCAGAAATTGTAGGATTTTCATGCAAGGAATTTAACTGGAATTAGAGAGGATATTTATTCAATAATAGTGATTTAGCTGAAATAAATCAGAATGGAGCTGATTGCTCAATGGTTCTGCACACACATGAGGTATAGTGTATGTTTTATGAGTGGCATGTCAATGTTTTCTGACATGTATTCTATTTATAGGAGATAGTTAAAGAAATCATTGAAACAAAGCATTTAAGAACCAAAGAGATAAAGGAAAAAAGGTGGGCATTAAGAAGGCAATGAACAGATTGTTTAAGGGAGATAGGAAGAATTGAAGAGGTTGTGGCTGAAAGGGAGACATATAATTGTTTTCTTTCTTTTCTAGATGAGCAAAGTCACTGAAAAACCAATCGGAACAATCCAAAATGTACTTAGTAAATGATCTCAAGGACAGTGTTACTTAATGAATAGCTTCGTGAGTGAGACCCACATGTGAATTTTAAAATTAATTGTGAATCCTTGTCATTCTCATAAATGTCAGTAATTTGCATCATATTAAGATCTATGAAATATTCCATCTCTAACACATGCCAGTGTCTTATGAAAAGTGGAAAAATATAATCAATAATTTTGTAGCTGATGAAATCAGTTAAAACTGGTTTATGATGTCGCTGTGATGTCATTGCTATGGAAATATTTTTATTCCTCCTGTTACCTTTCTTTTTAAGTGTTATAACCAGGGTAATTTAACCATCCAGGGTATGGAGTTTCCATCTTTTTAAGATGTGTGAAAGCTAAACTGTGCCTCAATGGCTCCAATTCTCACTTTTCAAGCAGTAATGTAATCGTTTATTGAAACAGGTCAGTTTGAGATCCATTCTTCCCCAGTAGTTACTAAACTCTAGCCACTGTAATCTTTTTTATAAAATGACATTTAAAGTACCTTATTGCAAATATGAAACAGCAACTTTGGAAAAAAATTGTTGCATTTTACTGGCACATTTTTTATTTGATATAAAATATATAACTTTCTGAAGTGTTTAACCTGAGTAATTCATAATATTGTTCAAAAATCATTGCCAGCATGTGAAGTGGTTAGTAAGAGATGGGTTGGGGTCCTATGAAGAAAGAGGTGATATCTGCCTAGAGACAAAGGACAATGCTAGAATACTTAAAGGGCAGAAAAACAAAGTTGCTGGAAAAGCTCAGCAGGTCTGGCAGCATCTGTGAAGGAGAAAAACAGTTAACGTTTCAGGTCCGGTGACCCCTCCTTAGAACTGTTCTGAGGAAGGGTCACCGGACCCAAAACGTTAACTCTGTTTTTGCCTTCACACATGTTGCCAGACCTGCTGAGCTTTTCCAGCAACTTTGTTTTTGTTCCTGATTTACAGCACCCGCAGTTCTTTCAGTTTTTAATACTTAAAGGGCACTTTGTGTTGGATTACTAGAGAAATGATAGCTGATGAAATGTTGTTGGAAGCAGAGACGTTGAAGGTAATGGATGTGGACAAATTGATAGATCAGAATATACTGGAAAGGCTGGTTGTACTCAAGAGGGGAGAAATTATCTCATCCAGATGGCTGGGATTCCCAACTTGCTAAGAAAAGTGTGGCTGGAGATAGCAAAAGTCTTGTCATAATGTTCCATTCTTCCTGTCTTCAGTAGATATGAGGAACATGCCAAAGGATTGGTGAGTGGTAAATTTGACATCCTTATCTGAGAAGGGATGTAAGAACATCTAGCCAGTCAGTTTAACATCAGTGGTACTTGGAGAGTTTTGAATTAATTAAGGACAGCCAACCTCAACTTGTAATGGCAGATCATGCTTGAATAATTTAATTGAATGTTTTGATAAAGTAATAGGGAATGTTATTGAACGGAATGTAGTGGATGTTACCTAAATGAAGTTTTTAATAAAGTAACATGTAAAAGGCGGATTAGCAACATTGAAGCTCATGTGACACAATGAAAAATTAGTTTAAGGACAGAAAACATCCAGGAGTGGTAAATGATATGTATTCAGGCTGGAGAATGGTATATATTGGTGGTTGTCAAGGGTCAGAGCTAGGGCCACTGCCTTTTTGATATATTTTGGAATACATCTTAAACATTTCAAAATTTGCTGACAATACCAAACTTGGAGCTGTGATAATGAGGATAATACCATTCAGCTGCAACATGGCATAAAGAGGCTCGCAGGATGACAGTGAAGTGGCAGATGGAATTTAATACAGAAAAGTAATGACAAGATGCACTGTAGAAGAAGAGCTGGGGAGAGACAATGTAAACTTGATGAACACATTTTTAAGGAAGGCGTGGGGTCAGAGAATCTTGTATGCCCATGAGCATGGAATTTTGGAGATGGCAGGACAAAGTATATGGGATCTTAGAATTCATTAATAGAGTTATTGAGTATGAAATAGGGGAAGTTATCCTGAATTTTTATAAAGCTTGATTTAGGTCACAACAGGAGTATTGTATCCAGTTCTGGTCACCAGACATTGAGAGGAATGTAATAGTCCCAAGGAGATATACCAGCATGCTTTTAGGAACTTAAGTGCAAAGTTAAGTTGGAGAAGTTGGGACAACCACCTTAGAACAGAGATTGAGTTGAGATTTATACAGTTATAGAGTCATGAAGTTATACAGCATAGAAACAGACCTTTCGGTCCAACTTGCCCTTGCTGACCAGATACCCTAAACTGATGTAGCCCCATTTGCTAGCATTTGGCTCATATCCCTCTCAACCCTTCCTATTAATGTACCTGTCCAGATGCCTTTTGACCGCCATAATTGTACATGCTTCCACCACTTCCTCTGGCAGGTCGTTCCAGACACGCACACCCCTCTGCATGAAAAAGTTGTCCCTAGGTCCCTTTTAAAACTTTTCCCCTCTCACATTAATTCTATGCCCTTTCTTACCTCTCTTTTACTCCCCTACCCTCAGGAAAAGATCTTGACTGTTCACCCTATCCATGCACCTCATGATTTTATAAACCTCTATAAGATCACTACTCAGCCTCCAATGCTCCATCAAAAGAACCCCAATCCTATTCAGCCTCTCCCTATAGCTCAAACCCTCCAATACCAACAGTATTACAGATAACGAAAAACTGTTCCCATTAGCTGATGGTACAAGGATTGTGGACACAGGTTTTATGCTTTTGTTTTCTCTCAGAGGGTTATCAGTCTATGGAATTCTTCTCCCCAAAGAGTGGTGGAGACTGGATCTTGAACACCGAATTAAGTAAATTTTTAATTGGCAAAAGAGTCAACAGTTAGGCAGGGTGTGGTGGGGAACAGATAGGAAAGTGGAGCTGAGACCAAATCAGAGGAGGCTGTCAGGGCAATATGGCCGACTTATGCTCCTAATCCTTATGTTATTTTGGGCAAGATAAAGGGGGAATTTAAGGAAGAACTGTTTTATATAGCAATGATAATGAACTGGAACTTGCAGTCTACGATCAATGATTTCAAAATGAACATGGATGGGCAGTTGGAAGGGTAATGTAGTTATAATTGGGAAATGAGGTTGACTGGATTGCTTTGCACAGAAGCAGGTTGGACTCAGCATGCCAAAATAGCCTCCCTTTACACCCATATCTTTGACTCCTTAGCTGAAGTCAGTGTGCCACACAAGAGGTGTCCAAGGTTTAATTGCTAATCTTTGCTTAATCAGCTGATTGCATTGGAATGAGGATAGCGAGTACCACAATGTATAATATTGCCTGACGTTCTGCTCTTGATCACCATCCAAGGATTCCTGTTGTACATGTGTTTGACTGCATGTGGATTGAAAATACAATTGATTTTGGTATCATAGCCAATTAGACTGTTGACTTTGCCAAAGATAAAGAAAATCTTATTCAGCAGTGTACTGGAGAATTTCTAATTACAGTGAAATGGTTTTCCAGCAAGGAACCAACATCTTCAGGATCCTGGAGATGAATAACAGAAAAAAATTCTTCTGTTTTATTTTGCTTTCTTCGTCTGTCCATGTACTAGGGCTGTTTGGTATCATGCCATTTTTTCTGTCAATAGTACAGCACTTAATCTTTCTATTTGGATGTGTGTGTTCGCTTGCTTCAGTGGTAACCTATCATTGTTTGATCAGAAAGTCATGGACTTAAGCCCCACCATGCGTACTTGAGCAAAGGAATCTAAGGTGTCACTTCCGTACAGTGTTAATGAAATATATTGGAAGTAATGCTATCTTTCTGATGAAGTGTAAAATTGAGATACTTCCTTTTTATGCAGGTGAATATATCATGTCACCATCCATCTCTTACTGCTTGATCCCAAATTTATCCCTCAAACCAATCCCACAAACCACATGCCTTCTTGACACTTTATACCATTGTGGTTGTGGAAAAGTGACAAGTGCAAATTGACATTTGCAATTTGTGTTAAGGTATTCAACAGACTTTAAATATCTAATTGATTGAAAAGTGCTTTGGAACATTTTGAGAAAGTAAAATGTGTTTGTATAAATGCAGTTTCTCTCATTCTTGATGGTATGTATGTTAAATAACAGTGGAGGTATCAATCTTGAACTAGACTGTTCCATGCTCATCCGATCAAATAAAGTTCTAATTGATGAACTTTACTAAATTCCAGACACTTCAGTCTAAAACAAATCTAGTCTAAGGCAGTCCCAGGACTCGAGTCTCAGATTGGTCTTGTGACGTATTAATTTGACTTGTCGCTGTCTATCTACAATTCACATTACAACAGGCTTACACAAAACTCTACCTGTCCAAATATAAAAGTAGCCGAAATCTGATTAATTTTTCATAGACTAAATAAAGCAATTTTCCTTTTAAATTGAAGATGTTGCCTAATTGTGTTTTAATTTCTGTGAGAATCAACTTTTTGTTTATCCAGTAAGTGTTATTAGTTGTCTATAACAGTAGTAGTGATCTGGCCCAAGCTTGTAGATTCAAGTCCCATTCCAGGATTTGAGCACATGACCCATGCTCACACAGCACTGAGGTAGTGAGGGAGTGTCCAAGGTACCATCGGTTTAATTGATGATGAACCGAGGCAGACGCATTTAAAATCCCACGGTATTATTCAAAGAAGAATTGAGAAGTTCTTCTGGTGTCCTAGCCAAGACTCTTTTCTTTACGCAAACAAGTCATTCTGCTGTATGTCTCTCTCTACAGTACAAAAATAGCTACTCTTCAAAAATTTTCGTTGCTTGTATGAATGTATGAGCAAGGAACAAGGGTAGACCACTAAGCTCTTCAAGCCCATTCTGCAATTCTAGAAAATTGTGACTGATCTGATTTTAACCTCAATCTACATTCCCGCACACCCCTAATCACCTTTATAAGACCAAAAGAACTGCAGATGCTCTAAATTAGAAACAAAAAAACAGAAATTGTTGGAAAAGCTGAGCAGGTCTGGCAGCATCTATGAAGAGAAATCACGGTTAACGTTTCGGGTCTGGTGATTGAGGAAGGGTCACTGGACCTGAAACATTAACTCTGACTTCACAGATGCTGCCAGACCAGCTAAGCTTTCTCAGCAACTTCTGTTTTTGTTCCCAATTATCTTTCATCCCCTTGGTAATTAAATATCTATTTACCTCTGCCTTAAGACTATTTAAAGACTCTACATCCACTTTGAGGAATAGGATTCCAAAGATTCACAACTCCCACTGTTTTAAATGGGCAACCCCTTATTTTTAAACTGTGACCCTTAATTCTAGTTTCGCCCACAAGATATCCTTTCAACTCCACCTGGCTAGTTCTTTCAGTATCTTCTATGTTAAGCACACTGGGCTGTTGTTAGATCATCAATATGGTTTTTAAAAGGAGTACGGATAAAGTTTTACACATAAGAAAGTTTACTTTTGATTAATGAAGATGTGAACTTATGAAAAGCCAGTACAACTTGGAAATAACAGAAATGGCCTGATCTCGTTGAGTATACATTATGTCAGACTCAGAAATGTTTCCAAGTCGGACCTTTTACCCCAGAGCAAATGGTGCCATTTATTGCATTTTGTAGTTGAGCAAAGTTCCCCTAATGTTGCTGTGTAGTCGCCAATACGAAATGAAGTTGTGTTCGATCGAAGTAATTAAACTTGCCATCATATCTTCCGAAAAGTACAAGCTCAAAACGACCTCGAACATTTCAGCATCTCCCTAATGCACGTGAACTGGCATCCAATCAGAAAGGTCACTCCGATTAATCCCAATTAGCTGGAACCTTTCGCGACAAAATAGTGCAAACAAACAACTAAACCGCATTCATAATGTTTTGTTCATATCACAAAAAGTGCTGCGTAACCAAAGTTGAACGGCTGTCTATTGTGGATCGGGTTTGGCTTTTGTTAGTATGTGTTGCAGGTGTGTTTGTGCGGTGGAATGGTACAGCAAATGTTTAGTCTGTGAAGGGGTCTGAAATCTATAAATTGCAGCAGCGGAGGCAGTGAAGCACTCATTGGTTTGTAATAGTTGTGTTGGAAATGTGGGTGGTGCTAGTAACTCTGTTTTGATGTTTTTACAGTTCGGGTTAAATACAATTTTGTAAGATAAGAAATTGTAATTTGTGTTTCTAGTCCACCAGGGCGTTCTGTTTTGTACGCCATGCCTTCTGTATTTTTGTTGTCTTGCTAGTCGATAAAAGTTACTTTTAGAAACTAATTAGATTGTAATCTAGCTTTTAACCTTGAAGATACAAAGCTATTAGTTTGTTTTACCAGTTTAGTCTGTTGATGCGTGCATTATTGAGGAATAGGAGCTATAAAAGGAAGTTTTACTTAAAACTTTGCTGCCCTTGCCCACCAAAATAAAGCTTTTTAAAAAGAAGTTTGTTCACTGGTATTGAACACCTAATGCTTCATGTAAATCCCAATTAGGTCAGATATATTTGGCAGTTTCACCAACAATGTTGTTATAGCACTTTCAGGACTGATCAGGTGTTCTTAATTCTTCCATTTGAAGACTGAAATTAATTCAGTTAACAGCCTTACAATAATGTAACGTGCTATTTATTTTTTATGAAATAGCAATTTAAATATTTGCTTGACTGTTACTTTGCACGCCCAACATTCTGGTGAATTCCAGACACCAAAGTGGCCCCATTGGTTTGTGTACATTTAGAAAGGGCAATACAAATAGTTCTAAGTTTTTGTATCAATGTAAAACATGATTTTCTTTTTTAAATTTGATTACAGTGCTTGGGATTTGAGTTTTTGAAATTCACTTTGGAATAAAATGCTTTACAGTCACTATCTTAATTGCAGCAACTATTACAAATTTATTTGCTTATTCAACAAGAAAATAGTTATGAATCATTTTTGATTTACTTAAATGTTTTCAGTGTTTCAGAAATATGTGCTTGTTGGCAAAAAAGTTGTCTAAGCTAGTGTAAAAATATGAAAGTTAAGTATTTAAGCTGTAGATCTATGAATTGATATCTTAAAATTTAGTTGCATTTCTGAGATGCCTAGTGATGTGATACAGTTGCATTAATTGTGACTAGATATACTTTTGCAAAACTAATTGGCTTAGAGGTTTAAATTAACCCAGTAGTGGTTTATGTTTTCCTTCTTAGAGATAGTAGGAACTGCTGATGCTGGAGTCATGAGATGACAAGGTGTGGAGCTGGATGAGCACAGCAGGCCAGGCAGCATCAGAGGAGCAGGAAAGCTAACACTTTGGGTCTGGACTCTCTTCAGAAATGGGGGAGGGGAAGGGGGCTCTGAAACAAATAAAGTGGGGAGGTGATGATAGAAGGTGGATAGAGGAGCAGATAGGTGGAGAGAAGACAGACAGGTCAAGGAGATGGGGATGGAGCCAGTACAGGTGAGTGTAGTTAGGGAGTTGGGATGGGGGCTGGTCATTTAGGAGGAAGGAGTGGGTAGGTTGGAGGGAAGACAGACAGATCACGGGGGTGGGGATGAGGCTAGTAGGTAGGTGGTGTGGGTGAAGGTTGGTCAGTGAGGTGGGAGGAGCGGATAGGTGGGAGAAAAGACCCACAGACCAAGGTGGTGGAGGCGAGAGGGGCTGGTCTTGGTTGAGGTCATTGTGGGGAGATTTTTGAAGCTTGTAAAATCCACATTGAGACTGTTGGTCTGCAGGGTTCCCAGGCAGAATGATGTGCTATTCCTCCAGCCTTTGGGTGGCATCGTTGTGGCACTGGAGGAGGCCCAGGATTGACATGTTGTCCAAGGAGTGGGAGGGAAATTGAAGTAGTTCGTGACTGGGAGGTGTTGTTGTTTGTCACGAACTGAGCGTAGGCGCTCCACGAAGCGGTCTCCAAGCCTTCGTTTTCCTTCTTGATCCTTTTGGATATTAAAATTGTGGAACTGCAAGGTAGCTAACATAAGGCCCTGCTCAGGAAGGAATTCATTAGTTTAATTTTTATTGTGGACTAGAGTGCTGGTTAGTTTGTTTGGTTGGATGGTTGGTTTACAATGCAGTGATACTAACAGTGTAGGTTCAATTCCCAGACCAGCTGAAGTTAGCACGAAGAGCTCTCCTTTTCAACTGCTTCTCCCTGACCTGAGGCATAGTGACCTTCCAGTAAATCACCACTGGTCGTCTCTGTAATGAGAGGGCAGTCCTCTATTCCAGTAGGACTATAATGACTTTCTCTTCGTTGTGACTAACTTGTAGTCTGTACTTCAAGATCAATTAGTAAGCATTTAGAAATACGTTAGTTAATCAAACCCAAATTTTTAATGTATAAAATATTTGACAAAGCCACACGATAGGCAAAATGTTTGTTTGAGTTAATCAGTTTTCAGGAGGTTGTTCAGTGATAAACAAGAAACTTGGTAAACAGTTCAAGTTTGTGAATTCAATGAAGCCACGTACTTGATAGGAAGTGGGATTTTAGACTGGACTGGCATTATGGTTGGTGTTTTCCAGTATTTCAAACTTAGTTTCATTTTTGTATAGTGGAAGCAGAATTAGGAACAGCACCTTGATTAGCTGACAATACAATAGTAAGTGAAAAAGCTATAAAACTTTTCAAAAGGACAAAGAAATGATGATGATGATGATGGGTACACTTAATGTACGTAGCTCAAGTTCATTTTATTTGGAGGGAAATGAATGTAATTAAATGATTAAGGAAAATACTAAATGATGCATGTGAACAGTATCTCAGCCCAAATAATCAGGACTATGACCAGATTTGAGCATTTTTCTTAAAAGGAAACAGCATCTTGGGGTATGTAAATGAGATGCACGTATAATAAAGTAGTAAATGCCATTTTTTAAGATATCATTTAATTTAAAAAAAACAAGCTTACCAAGGGAGGGTGATGCTAGGATTGGAAAAGGATGAAGAACTTGTTGTGAACTGTCTTCACTGCAGATAATGCAAACTAGTGATTGTTTTTAAAAACAAATATTCCTGCTCCTATGATGCTGCTTGACCTGCTGTGTTCATCCAGCCCCATGCTTGTTATCTCTAATGTTATTGCAAGCTGGTGGGAAGTCACTGAGGAATGGCCATAAGCTTAAAATCCCTCCATGCAGTGGGCTTAGAAGCTTGGCTTGGAACAGTGCATCTTTTTAAAGGAAACTTCTTTAAATATGAAATATTGGAAGCAACAGCGTTGCAGAGAGAGAATCTGGGAAAACCCAGCAGCATCTGTGGAGAGAAATGAGTTAACGTTCTGGGTCGAGTGACCCTTCCTGAGAAGAGTTTGAGGAAGGGTCACTCAACCCAAAACATTAACTCTGATTTCTCTCTCAGACGCTGCCAGATCCACTGAGCTTTTGCAGTAATTTCTGTGTGTTTCTGATTTACAGCATCCACAGTTCTTTTAGTGTTTTCCCAGACTAATTAAAAACCAACACAATCTACAGGATCTGTTAACTAATACTTAAACTTCTCAGTTAATTTTAAAGAAACCTTGAATTTTGAAATGTTAATGAGAGCATTAGTTCAATGTTGATTCAAAGTCAATGGGATTCTGCAGTAAATTCATATGTGGAATATATATTTGTAGCTTTGGGCTAGTCGTACCAAAGAGCCATTTGACTCAGTGGTTCATAACTGAGCAGTTCAAAATTGAACCAGCTGTACTGCTTGTGCATAAACTTTCACTATGTCCAGTAAATGGGTTTTTATAAAGCTTTAACCTCCAGTTCATGTCTCATTTATCTTTGACATCTATCTCTGGTCACTCTAACTTACTGGTGTTTGTGGGTGATTGCTTAAATTATTGCACTGTCTACATTTATAATAGTGATCAGTCTCTCTTTAAAAGACAATTCATTTAGCTGTAGGGCATGCTAGGACACTTGAGTTTGCTAGCCTCTGTGCGCTAGCATGCAATCCTGTTTTTGAACACCTGGCTCTTATGCCTGCATAACCCTACAAATGGCTTGTCTTGCTGAAGAAGCTTTTTTGAAAAACGTTGAGGTTCTTTATTGTCCATTCAACAAAATAATGCTTTCATATTTGCAACTTCATTTAAGCATGGGAAGAATAGTTGCAACAGTCACAACAAAACAAGAATAGTTGCAACAATCAGTTGAGTTTCTTTGACCTGTGGCTGTAAAAGAACTACTGTCAGGATACCCTGAGCTTAAGTGACCTCTGTTGGTTATTTGCTGTGTCCGTACTGTGCCATGTAATAAATTAAGTTGCTTTCTAGACAAGTGAATCAGCTGAGCTGGTACTTACTAAACATTCTGCTAATCAGTTAATCTTGGTCTAATGGTGCTGTAAACCGGAGACTTTTTAATGTCTCAATTAATTCATTACACTGTTGGCATATCCCAAAAGTGAAGTTTTCAACTGTTGTAACCTGATGCAGAACAAACAGCTTAGAAATTTACTAGTCCTTTATTATTGTTATATTTGAATATTTGGGGCACTTTTCCCCCAGTTTGCATTTATTTGCAAACTTTTTTCAGAGGTTCTTATTTTGCATGTGAGTGCATGTATTTAATACATTTGTTTTTGTTTTTTCAGTGGATTGAAGTCCAAAGACCCAAAATGGCCGAAAGTAAAGCCACTAGTGTGCTGAGCTGGGATCAAGTGAGCAGTTTGAATGATGTCCTCACTGAGGTGGTCCTCATTCACGGCCGTGGAAATTTTCCAACATTAGAGGTCAGACTCAAAGATGTGGTTAAGACTGTAAGGACCAGGCTGTTTGAAAGTGGAATTCTAGTACGGGATGTCCGTCTTAATGGGTCAGCAGCCAGCCATGTCCTAGTAAAGAATAATGGCTTGAACTACAAAGATTTGGACTTAATTTTTGGGGTTGATCTACCAGGGGAAACTGAATTCCAGTTGGTAAAAGATGTGGTGCTGGGTTGTCTGTTGGAGTTCCTTCCAGAAGGAGTCAATAAAGAAAAAATCACACCCCTTACCCTCAAAGAGGTCTATGTGCAAAAAATGGTGAAAGTCTGCACAGATACAGATCGTTGGAGCTTGATCTCCCTTTCCAACAATAATGGCAAGAACGTGGAGTTGAAATTTGTGGACTCCCTCCGCCGACAGTTTGAGTTTAGTGTTGATTCCTTCCAGATCATCTTGGATTCTCTCTTATTTTATTATGATTACTCTGAGAACCCAATGAGTGAGCACTTCCATCCAACAGTAATTGGCGAAAGTGTATACGGGGACTTTGAGGAAGCATTAGGTCACCTCAGGAATACACTGATTGCAACCAAGACTCCAGAAGAAATCAGAGGAGGAGGACTGCTTAAATACTGCAATCTTCTAGTAAGAGAATTCAAACCAGCCAGTGAAGAAGTAATTAAATCCTTAGAGCGGTACATGTGCTCTCGTTTCTTTATTGATTTCCCAGACATCACTGAACAACAGAGAAAGCTAGAAGTCTACCTGCAGAACCATTTCATCGGGGAGGAGAAAAGCAAATACGATTACCTGATGATCTTGAGGAATGTTGTGAATGAGAGCACTGTTTGTTTGATGGGACATGAAAGGCGCCAAACTCTCAACCTAATCAGCCTCTTAGCTCTCAAGGTGCTGGCAGAGCAAAACATCATCCCTAATGTCACCAATGTCACTTGTTATTACCAGCCTGCTCCATATGTCAGTGATGCAAACTTTAGCAACTACTATGTAGCGCACACTGCCACTTCATACCAACAATCGTATCCTACCTGGCTTCCCTGCAACTAATAAGTAATGCTATGTTCACAGTTGACTTGTGTGCAGATTGATGCAGCTCAGCTCACCATTGTGGCTTCTTTCATTCACATTAGCTGAGAAGGGAGCAAACCCTATGGCTGTTGTAAATGTTGCACGTATTAAACTGCAATGAGAATACAAGGATAATATGCACACATTAATTTTTGCTATAGGAAAATCCAAAAAAAAGTCACTAATGATGGATGGTACATAAATTTTAGGATTAACAACAATGCTATCAAAAGTCCTGATAGTACACTGTGTCATAGTGTTCTGGAAATGTAACTTTGACTTTTCTGTAAAGGGTTATCTATCCTCACACTGAGTACTAGGAATAATTGTTAATTTTCGAGCAAAAATACAAATAAGAATTCACAATAATTCAGTTTAAAGAAGTAACTAATTAGATAATTTTGCAAATAGAAATATAGGGGTTGCACAGTGACTTTTTTAAATGAGACACAATTAGAAACCTGTAGTTTATAGTTCACACTTCAAATTGTAAGTTGCTCCTGTAGTGACTCTGTAGGGGGAAGGTGGTGGGTGTGAAGAAAGAATTGGTGTGCTTGTGTATAAAGTTGCAAAGGTCCACTACACATCTGCAAAACAAGTTTACAGACAAGCAGGCCACATGGTTGCTTTGTGTGACAATGACGGGCCATTAGTATACCAAGAAATGAAAATGAGTAATCTGGAAATTTCTACCTCGTGAATAAATGACAGTTAATTGATGTTTGAAGGTAAATCTACATTTGCAAAAACATTTTAGAAAATTCAGAACTGGTTAGTTCCTGGTTTTGTACAAGTGCTACTGCTCAGGAAAATGAGCTGAGAGTGATCTTAAAAGATTAGTTGCACACTATCCTAAGTTAGTTGCTGTTACAGTAAAGCCTTCTGTAGAGTGCGGTGCAATGTTGAATTACTTTGATGCAGAAAATATGCTATACTTTTGCTTCTGCATCATAATGGTGTATAAATACTCTTTCATGGCTGCTGCATCAGCCTTTTAATCTAAACCACATTCCCAGGCAATGGAAGTTTGTGCTGAAAGTATTGTACTCTCTTAAAACACAGCTTTACTGGGTTGGAGGAAAGTCTAAATCTAACAAGTGTCAATTTTTAAACTGTGTGTACTTTACCACTCCAGTAAGTGCGCTGGAGTAAGAAGAGAGTGTAATTTGAATTTGCTGAATTCTAAGCTGGCCAATATGTGGCAGGCTGGCTGTCAAATGTGTAGTTCATGGTGTGAAAGAAATGCAAACTTTGGTAAGTTCCAGGTGCAGAAACTCTAGTGTTTGTACAGTAATACTAAGCTTTGCCTGAATTTAGTGAATTGAGTATCTTGTGTTCTGAGCTAAAATATAGACTTCCAATATCAAAGCACAGTGAGGTGATGTGTGACTTGAAATTTTTATTCACATTTTGCTCTGAACCAGATTGCTTCATCCTTCAATTTGAGTGCAGTTTGTGAATGGATAGATAGAACTCTGCAATTGGAACAGAATGAAGAACATTTCCTGAAACACCTCGCAGGCCTGGAAATTCAAACTTGATATTTGAGCTGATTTGTAAAATACTGTGAGAGAACAGGCAGGAACAGCTTAAATTGAATTTATCCAGGGGAATGTCAATAATGAAGTACATCAAATAACTTGTTTCCATTTAACATTTGAATTAATGCTAACACCAGGAAAGAATTATGGAGTAACTCCTGTCATTTAAATAAACAAAAACACAGTGTACTATTGGTGAGGCCTTTTTTTTGAGATTTCATTATGCAAAGTGTTAATAAATGCAGTTGATCTAGGATGAGTACTGGTCCAGCACACATTCCAGTTCAGTGTGAACATAGTATTGCTGTATTTAAGTGCAGGGGACATTTGAAAATTGCAACTTTAATAAATTGTATACTGAATTTCAAAACACCAGCTTTGAATTATATAGAATTGAAAGTAGCAGAGTATAACTTTGCTATTGTAAAGGCTTTTTTTGACACACCTCCTTTTGAACACTTGTGTATGGTTTCGTTAAAGAATACTGGGAAGAGGGTGTGAGGGATAGAACTTGTGTATCTTTTTGCAAGCTGGTTACTGCGATTTAAAACAAACTTGGTGTTGAACAAATCCTTGCTGCACAGTCATAGTCAGATTCAGATGAGTTCGGTGAATCCTGATCAGAATTGTGCATGAAAGTCAGTCTATTGCCCAGTGTTTCTTCAAACTATTTTATCAAGTGAAATGGAGAAATAAGTTTTCAAGTTGTACGTTAAACCTTTTTATTGCACAAAGAACTCTCTATAGTGTTGATTTCTATTGCAGTGTGACTCTTCTACAGGCAGTGGCAAACTTAATATATTGGACAATTCGGTGAGATTTTCTAGTCTGGATGATATTGAACTGTTCAACCATTGCATAGGGTATCACAGTTGCACTTGGTTCTGTTCTCAAATAGACACCCAAATATGCATTTTCTGCCAGAGTCACAAGGTAGTGACATGAAATGGGAGTTTTGAATTTCCCAAACAGTGGGGAGGGAAAAGGTGCTAAAGTACAGACAGTCATTAAATCTGGGATATTCTTGATTTGTATGATTTGTTGCCTTATCACATGGTAAATTTACCCACCCAACCAGCAGGAAAGTCTAAAGGATATTTTTGTATTTCTTTCTTTTTTTTTGAGCATCTATAGTCTTGAGTGCTTGCTACTACATATTAATGATGCAAAATGTACTGAAATCAGATACTCGATGCTTAGTTCAGGATTGTGTAAATACTGATTGAGTGTATGAGGCATTGGAATTCTCTTGCTGGTGTATGTTTTTGTTTGATTTTTGTACCCTGATTTCAGTTATTTTCTTGTAACTAGGGACAGGCATCAAAAGGAGGAAAACAACTAATCTTATTCAATTTTTTTTTGTTTTGGGTTGAAATGATAAGGTATAGAGATGATTGGGACTGAGACTTCTACTCCTGTGAGAAATAAAAATTGTATTTTTATTTTCAGATTAACTTAGCTATTACTGGCAATATTTGTATTTAAAAAGTTTCCAGATTGTGCTGCTGTACATGCTTTGTATGAATATGTAGACCTTTGGTCCCTATTTGACAATAAAGACTACCCAATAAAAGGTCAACTCAACTGAATTTATTTTTTAAACAAATTTGCTGATTGTCCTTTTTTTTTATTTGTCTGAAAAATCTAGAACTTGACTTGATGTTATGTGCCAGGTCAAACAACCACTGCGCGACATGTAGAAAAAAAATCGTAGAATTGCTGTATGTCAGTTTACAAATTTCAGCCATCATCATGAATTCTATCTTCTTTGATTTTTATTTTTAGTTCGAATTTTCGTGCAACTTTTTAAAAGATTGAGTTTCTAACCACACAGATTCTTTGTCTTTAACCAGCTATACCTTTTAAGCATGCTGCTTAGACATTAATCAGAAAGGCAGGCTGTTAAGTACCTGATATGTGACCTTTGTGTGGGATGTCTTGTATTTGTCTAATTGCATTCAATAAATGAATAGGGATCTTGAAGCTAATGATCAAGTTTGACACTTTGTATCAAATGCAGTACAATGCTCTTTCACAGGCTGATATGGAACACTTCTATTGACCTATAGACAAAGTAAACTGAAGATTATTAGACCTGATAACCTTATTGTATTATAAATTTAGTCCAACCTCATTAGTATCAGTTTGGCCTTTTGGGTGAAATGTCAAATTGACCTGTCAAGACTGAAAACTAATCTTCAAGATCTGTGGTGTTACCTAAATCAAAACATTTTAGTAAAAGTTTCAATGTTTTTTCTTTTGAGGAGCTGAGTAGGTTCCCTTTTCAATATTTGTACAAAATCTCTAAAATAATGAGACACAGAGCAAGTTGAGGTTTATCCTTTTGATAACTCATCACCATAGAGTACAATCCACACTAGCAGTAATTATCCTGTATCCTACAATTGATTCTGTGATTGAAAACATTAAAGCAACCTCTACTTCTAACTGAATTTTCAATGAGGGGTATAGAATAATTGACAAATCCATAAATATATGTTGGTATAATGCAAAAATCATTTGCGTTTGAGATTTTGGCAAATAAGCCGCTGAACCAGTTGGAACTGATGTCATTACTTCTCTGGTTGTTGGACTAGTGTCTGGGGACCTAGATTTTAAGCCCACCCTAGCAGCTGATAGGGTCTGCTTTCAGTTTTTTTTAAAAAGCTGCTGGAATTTAAAATTCTAATGATAACCATGAAACTTAGTGGTTAGTGATTAGAAATGGAGATAACAAGGTGTGGGGCTGGATGAACGCAGCAAGCCGAGCAGGAAAGCTTGATATTTCGGGCCGAGACCTTTCATCAGAAATGGGGGAGGGGAAGAGGGTTCTGAAATCTCTCTCTGGAGAGAGGGGGAGGCAGATAGAAGATGGATAGAGGAGAGGATAGGTGGAGAGGAGACAGACCAGTCAAAGAGGCGGGGATGGAGCCAGTAAAGGTGAGTGTAGGTGGGGAGGTAGAGAGGAGATAGGTCAGTCCAGGGAGGACGGACAGGTCAAGGGGGTGGGATGAGGTTAGGAGATAGGAGATGGGGGTGCGGCTTGAGGTGGGAGGAGGGGATAGGTGAGAGGAAGGACAAGTTAGGGAGGTGGGGATGAGCTGGGCTGGTTTTGGCCTGTGGTAGGGGAAGGGGAGATTTTGAAGCTTGTGAAGGTTACGTGGAACAATCCCTCTTCCGTACCTACACTAGCCCTAAACCCCACCTCTTCCTCCGTTACATTGATGACTGTATCGGCACTGCCTCGTGCTCCCACGAGGAGCTCGAACAGTTCATCCACTTCACCAACACCTTCCACCCCAACCTTAAGTTAACACCTCTGTCTCTATCTCGGGTAACCACCTAGAAACTGATATCCATTTCAAGCTCACCGACTCCCACAGCTACCTAGAACACAGCTCTTCCCACCCACCTTCCTGCAAAAATGCCTTCCCCATTCCCAATTCCTTCACCTCCGCTGCATCTGCTCCCAGGATGAGGCATTCCACTCCCGTACATCTCAAATGTCCTCATTCTTCAAGGACCGCAACCCCCCGCCCCAACCCGTGCAGTGGTCGAGAATGCCCTTGACTGTGTTTCCCGCAACTCATCCCTCACACCCTGTCCCTGCAATAACAACCAAAAAGAATCCTCCTCGTCCTCACGTACCACGCCACCAACCTCCGGATCTAACGCATCATCCTCCGACACTTCCACCATCGGCAATCCGACTCCACCACCAAAGACACTTTTCCCTCCCCACCCTTGTCTGTTTTCTGGAGGGACCACTCTCTCCGTGACTCCCTTGTCCGCTCCACATTCCCGTCCAGCCCCACCATACCCGGCACTTTTCCCTGCAACCGCAGGAAGTGCTACACCTGTCCCCACACCACCTCCCTCACCCCCCATCCCAGGTCCCACGAAGACTTTCCACATTATGCAGACGTTCACCTGCACATCTGCCAATGTGGTATACTGCATCTGCTGTACCCGTTGTGGCCTCCTCTACGTTGGGGAAACCAACCGGAGGCTTGGGGACCGCTTTGCAGAACGCCTACGCTCGGTTTGCAACAAACGATTGCACCTCCCAGTCGCGAACCATTTCGACTCCCCCTCCCATTTCTCAGACGACAAGTCCATCCTGGGCCTCCTGCAGTGCCACAATGATGCCATCCGAAGGCTGCAGGAACAGCACCTCGTATTCTGCTTGGGAACCCTGCAGCTCAATGGTACGAATGTGGATTTCACAAGGTTCAAAATCTCCCCTCCCCCAACTGCATCCCCAAACCAGCCCAGCTCATCCCCGCCTCCCTAACCTGTTCTTTCTCTCACCTATCCCCTCCTCCCACCTCAAGCTGCACCCCCATCTCCTATCTCCTAGCCTCATCCCACCCCCTTGACCTGTCTGTCCTCCCTGGACTGACCTATCTCCTCCCTACCCCCCCCCCACCTACACTCACCTTTACTGGCTCCATCCCCGCCTCTTTGACTGGTCTGTCTCCTCTCCACCTAGCTTCTCCTCTATCCATCTTCTATCCGCCTCCCCCTCTCTCCCTCTTTATTTCAGAACCCTCTTCCCCTCTCCCATTTCTGATGAAGGGTCTAGGCCCAAAACGTCAGCCTTCCTGCTCCTATGATGCTGCTTGGCCTGCTGTGTTCATCCAGCTCTACACCTTGTTATCTCGGATTCTCCAGCATCTGCAGTACATATTATCAGCGATAGAAATGGGTTTTATTTATGTCTGTTCAGAGAATGCAAAGCTGTTGTCCTTACCTGGCCACTCGGTACCAAACATTTCAAAAAGCATGAGACCATACAGATCACCTGGTATCAACTGGGCTATGGGAAAGACTGGCAATCACAGCCCTGTCAACCTTCAGTCCTCCTTTCCAACAGCTGTTGGGAGTGTAGCTTTTGATTGTCTGGAACATTTGAAACAATGTCAGTACCATTCCTGAACGAGGGGTTGCACAGTGGCTAATAGACAGGAGAGAACTGCAGCGGGCATCCTTAACAGTAACTGGAGCCCCCAAGCCTATAAAATCCCAGTGTATCAGGACAGACTTCAAACAGACCTAACAACTCAGAACTAGGCATCCGTGAGATGCTGTGGACCACCAGCCGCATCTGCAAACTGTATAACAAAACAATTTGCATCCTCATGGCTTGGCCTATCCCATACTTTATCATTTTTTAAATCAAGTCAGGTGTCAGCTCTGATGTGTTAGCCTTGTGCAGTTTAGGACTGTTTGTATATCTGACAGCATAAATGACAAAGATAAGCAATTCCACAAGGGATTAGATCTAATCTCTGCAGTTCTGCCACACTGAGTTAGAAAGTGGTTCCACAGCATCTCACATGCTTCAGTCAATTTGGCTCACTCCAGAAAATGGAGTGAGAAATGGCCAAAAGCACTGGATACTGCATAGGCTGTGGGTCCTGGGAACATTCCAGCAATTGTGCTGAAGACTGTTGTTGCAGAATTAGCCCCATCCTGTGGACAGTTCCAGTACAGCTACGTCACTGGCACCTACTTGACCACGTAGAAAATTGCTCTGATGAGACCTGTACTCGACGCAGGGTAAATCTCACCCAGCTAATTGCTGCCTACACTCAATACAGTGATTAAAGGTGCAACACTCACTTAGCAATAGCCTGCTCACTGACACTCTGGCATTCATCAGAGCTATTTACGTGGAAGTTGACAAAGAAGGTAAAAACATGGGATCAAAAGAGTTAATACAGTGGATAAGAAGGCATATCAGGTTAGGCTACAGCTGGTGTTCTGTGAGAAGTTCTGGTTGCCTCACTATAGTAAGAATGTGATTGCACTGGAATGGATGTAGATGCGATTCACCAGAATGCTGCTTGGAATGGAGCATTTCAGCTATGAAGAAAGGTTGAATAGGCCTGAGTTATTTTCTCTAGAGCAGAGGAAGCGGAGGGGAGGAACTTGATTAAGTGTATAAGATTATGAGAGGCCATGGACAGGGTAGGTAGGAAGCAGGAGTTTCCCTTAGTTGAAGCATCAATAATTTTAAGGTGAACAGCAGGAGGCTTACAGGAGATTTGAGGGAATTTTTTTTTTCACCCAGAAGATGGTGGAAATTTTGAATGCACTGTTTGGATAATTATAGAAATGTAAACTTAACATTAAAAAATAAATGTGGTTGAGCAGCTGAAATGTCATAACATTCAAGACAATGGGCCAAGAGCTGGGAAGTGGGATTAGCATAGATAGGTTGGCACAGATTTATAAGAGCCGTAAAGTGTGAAAACAGACACTTTGGTCCAACTCATCCATGTTGACCAAATTTCCCAAACTAAACTAGTCCCATATGTCTTTGTTTGACCTATATCCCTCTAAACCTTTTCTATTCGTGTACCTACCTAATAAATTTTCACACTTTAAGAGGAGTTTTATGTTATTTAAATGCAGAATGGCTGGAAAGTGCTGCAACACAATGATTTGGGGTCCTCGTGCATGAATCACAAAAAGTTAGTATATATGTTCAGTGGGTAATGGGGAAGGCCAATGGAGTATTCACCTTTATTTCAAAGGTAACAGAGTATTAAAGGAGGAAGTTCAATGTTGTCAATCATTTTCTTGAGCCTGAATTTTTAAAAAAATGTGGAACTGGCCTCTCATTTCCCTGAGTCTTTCAACATGATTATTGGACCAGAGTGTGTAAGGATGAAATGTCCTAGGGTCTGAAGTACATATTTGGCCAAAGAAAATCAAGCCCATTTATAAAAAAAAAATGGCTGCAGGGCTTGCCATAAATCCACGTGGCAAGGTACAAAGTGCAAGCATTATTGAATTCCAGGCCTCAGTTTATTCATCCAGTAAACTGTAGACTTCTAATAGGGGAAGAGATTGAGGTGTAAACTGGTGATGAGGGCCTTGCTGGCAGCTTGGACAGTTCAGGTCCTGGATAGTGATACCAGGTTAGGTTAATTGAGGATTTTATCACAGGTGATCAAGCAGCAAGGCTGTTATGCAAAACGAATCGTAAAGCTACCCATTAATAGGCAGCCCACCAGAGAAAAAGATGAAGTTCAGGCCGCTGTTACCAGCGTTGACCCTCAGGTAAGTCATTAAAGGATTCCATGGTGGGGGCTGGACAGGGTGAGAAGTAAGTAGGAGAGCAGTTATCAGATTACTAAATAGAGGCCAGAAGTGAGACGGTGGTGGTAGCAATTGATGGTGATGTCAGGGGCCATGAGAGGAAAGGGTGTGGTGGCCGGCAAGGGGTTTAAAAGTTGAGGATTAAGTCATTTAAGAAGAAAACATTGCTGACAAATAGGGGAAGAGATTGAGATGTCAGCTGGTCATGAGGGCCCTGCTGGCAATTTGGACAGTTCAGATCTTGGATAGTGGTACCAAGTTAGGTTAATTGAGGATTTTATCACGGATGATTAAGCAGCAAGGCTGTTATGCAAAACAAATCGTAAAGTCAAACTGACTACATGAAGTTAGAAACAGATAAGCCATGATCTGAATGAACGGTGGAGCAGTCTATACGGCCCAACGACTTTACCTGTTACTGTCTTCCTATGTTACTTTAAGGGCTGGATTTGCTACCGAGGTCACAGAATTGGTGAATTGCGCAGAAAAATGGCTTTTAAGATTTGCACCCAGGGACTTGTTAGGTTAGAACACCAGTAATGAATGGACGATTGAGCAAGATTGGTTTGCTACTCTGACAAGTGGCAGTTTGTCCTATCTATGAATGCTGGGAGGCTCATTTAGACTCATATTAAGGAGCATTGGACATATGAAGTGTAGTAATGAGTTAGGTTTGAAATAGGGATAAAATGCCCCTTGGAGGGTTTGGTGGATAGGGAGTTTTTGCAGTCACTGACCATGGAGCATACTATGAGATCTTGGGGTTTCCTGTCCAAGATAGAGGACAAGAGACAAGCTGGATCTCCTGGTTACCTCTCTGGCTTTCTCTTTGACGCATAGATGTTTACAACACAAAAGAAGGGCATTCAACCCATCATGTTCATGCTGGTCAACAAAGATCTCATTGTACCTTCCACTTTCCAACTCTTTGACCATAACCTTGGAGGGAATGGCAACACTAGTGAATATCTAAATGCTATTTAAATGTTACAAGAGTTTCTGATTCAAACAGCCTTTTAAGCCCTGACTTCCATACTCCCACCATTCTTCGTGCGAAAAAAAATTCAACTCTCCAATTGCCTTTTAATCTGTGCCTCTGGGTGTTGACCTTTCTACTAGTGGAAGAAATGCTTTCCTGTCCATCTTATCTACGCCCCTCATGATTTTTATAGATCTTTATCAGGTTCCCTCTCAACCTTCACAGCTCTCGGGAAAAGAATGACAGTCTATTCGAATTTCCCTCATTGCTCAGGCCAATCAGCTTAGAAAGCATCCCGATAAATCTCCTCTGCACTCTCTCTAGTGCAATCATATCCTCCTTATAGTGTCGTAACCATATCTGCATATAATGTGTCAGTGTGGCCTAACCAGTATTTTATATAATTCCAGCATGACTTGCTGGAATCCAGTATTCTGTGCCTTGGCAAGTATTCTGTATACCTTCTTAACAACTTTATCCACCTGCCTGCTATCTTCAGGGATCTGTGAATATGCATGGTAAAGTCCCATGATCTACAGTACTTTCCTGGGGCCGATATTAATTGTGTAATCCTTTGCCTTGTTAGCTTTTTCCAATTGCATCACCTCAAGTCTTTCCAGTTTGAATTCTTTTTGCACTGCTCTGTTCACCTAACCAGTCCATTGGTTTCCTCTCACATTTTATGGGTATCTTCCTCACTATTTACCCCTCTATCAATTTTCGTATCTTCAGTGAACGTCTTGATCATATCCCCACATTTAAATTCAAATCATTTATGTGCACTACAAACAGTAAGAGCCTCAGTACTGAAACCTGCTGAACTCCAGTAAAGAGATAGACATTCAATCACAGAAATGTGCTTTTATCTTCTGCATCCTGCCTCTCAACCAATTTTGGATCCAATTCGTCACTTTACCTTGGATCCCATTGGCTCTTACTTTCTTGACTAATCTTTCATGTCAGGAATTGTTGCTGTCTAGTTTCTGTCAGGCGAGTAGGAGAATGAGAAACTGGATATCAGTGAGATGAGATGAATGAGGATATTAATGCACACTAATAGATCTTTTGCTGCTCACTAGCGAGGATCTCATCTCGTCATTCAACACTTTGTTGTAAAATGGAACATTTTACTCTTGATGTTGGAAATCTCTTTATTGCCAATCTCATGAAGTTGTCCCAGTTTTATTGCCACTGTCCATGTTGTTCATAGGTTAGAAAGATTCCACCAAATTAGCTGAATGGCCTCCTTATGTGCTGTAACAAATTTATGATTATATCAATATTTCTTTGCTTTGTATGATCCATTATTCCTTTTTAAAATTTTGATAGGTTCACTTTAATAATCCATCTGAGAACAATGCAGTGTCAGAAGACTAGTGGATGCTAATGTTAAAATAAATATTTAACAGAGGAGATAGAGTTAGTGCAGGACACTCAGACCAGTCAGCTTAAAGAGGTGATAAAATAATGGAAAATAATTGGAAAATAGGTAATTGAAATGCCTACTAGTAGAGATAGTTTAAATCTAAAAATCAAAATTCTAACAATAAATAGCCAACGTGGATTTCAAGAGGGAAGATGATATTTGACCAACGGCTGTGGAACTGTTAGAAGAGGTGACTGAAGCAGTAGCTGTAATTTATTAGAATTTCAAAGGTATTCAATTAAGGTATAACCTAATAGACTAATGAATAGTATCAGAGGACATGGAGTCAGAGGACAAGAAGCAGACTGGATAGCTAACCAGCTGCAATACAAAGCATAGCTGGTAGTACAGTGTGATAACTTACAAAGGTAAAACATAGGCATTGGTGCTCCACAATGAATTTATTTTAATAATTTGACTTCCAAATATGAAAATGACTTCTACACTTAAAATTGCTCCATATTGAAAGGGATGACCAACACTGAAAATCATGGCAAATTGCGAGAATGTTTTAAGTAACTTAGAATCATAGAATCACTGCAGTATGGAAGTAGACCATTCAGCCCATCAAGTGTCGCTGACCCTCTGAAGAGCATCCCACGCAGACCAACTGAATCTCTGTAACTTTGCATTTCCCATGGCTAATCTGAACATCTCTGGACACTATAGGCAATTTCACGTGCACCTCTTTGGACTGTGGGAGGAAACCACAGCACCCAGACGAAACCCATGCAGACACAAACTCTCCACAGTCTCCAGAGAGTAGAATTGAACCCGGGTCCCCAGCATTGTGAGACAGCAGTGTTAATCCTCTGAGCATCATGCCAACCCCTTGCAGCCTGATGTGTAGTTGATAAATCCATTTCAACATGGATATATGTAAGATATTGCATTTTGGCAAGAAAAATAAGGAGGTGGTAAATTATTTTGGAAGTACAAATCCACATGAGGTAGAAGACCAAAAGGATCTGGGAGTACACATATACATCACTCAAACTAGTAACACAGGTTTAACAAAGGATTAAAAAAAATCAGAGCCCTAGGGTTTATTTCCAGCCAGATAGAATAGAAGAGTCAAGAAGTTGTGCTAAACCTGTATAGTTCTTTGGCTACACCACACTTTCAACAAATAATAAAAGAAGATAAAGTTGTATTCAAGACGGTACAAAATTGTACACATGCCAAAAATGTGGCAGTACACTTAACTGAAGAGGAACAACAGGCTGGATCACTATTCGCTTGCAAATGGAAGACTGAGGTGTAATCTAATCTTTAAAATTCTAAAAGGTTTCGATTCAGTCGACACAGAAGGAATGTTTCTACCTGCAAGGGAAAACAAAACCAAAAACTATCAAATA
Organism: Ginglymostoma cirratum; assembly: GCA_024137785.1. Lineage (NCBI taxonomy): Eukaryota > Metazoa > Chordata > Chondrichthyes > Orectolobiformes > Ginglymostomatidae > Ginglymostoma > Ginglymostoma cirratum. The sequence continues at coordinate 4,076,876 of JAHRHZ010000032.1, forward strand.
GGGTACTCACCAAGAATGGGGAATGCAGGAGAAAATTCTTTAGCCGTGCAAATTGAGGAGAATGTGGAACTTGACACCACAGAATACCATTGATGCAAACACATTCAAGGGGAAGCTAAATAAGCATAAGGGGAAAAAATTATGCTAATACAGTTAAATGAGGAAAGATCAGAGTAAGCTCAAATGGAACTTAAAAGCTGGGATAAACCAGTTGGACTGAATGCCCTGTTTCTGAGCTGTATAACTATTTGTAATCTTTCTTTGAACAGTTGGCATTTCTCTTGGGAATACTTTACAAAGAAGTGACCCAGCCTGTCAATATAAATTTCAGTATCTATCCACAAATAATAAACAGTTTGTTTATTGGTCAACCTGAAAATTTAATCATTAGCAGCATTTCTGTTATTGTTAATAGCCATTCAAAAAATTCAGAATTTGCCCAAGTGCAAAATCCATATGTCTGCTTTTTGATAATTTCTTTACTTGTGGGTAACCTATACCAGGTGGTATCAAGAAAGCATTAACATTTCCTCTTCATTGTTTGGTAAGATTTGGAAGAAGGAAAATCTTTATGGGCTGAATCTCATTTTACTTGGCTATGTTTGTGTTATGTTGGGCTTTATGGAGAAATTTGTGGAGAAAGGCCTAGGAAGTTTTCTCACTGTAGCTTACGAAACACATTCCATTAATTCTCTACCATGCCCCAATAGCATCTTTCATGTCTGATTTCCATCCGATCTTGCCATTTCCTGTTCCCACAACACCTTTACCACTCAGCAGATATTGCAGATTTTACCATTGGGGTCAGAGTGCGGTGGGCGTTACCTTTTGGGAGGTTACGTGTTGTTCACTCAGCCAGTGTGGTACTTTCACCTGATTGGGGAAATGCTGTGACCATAGTTGGCCAGTGATAGGGCTGCAGCAAGCCTGGTTCTGGAGGTAACCTTCCATTGTACTCTAGACAGAGTATGCCAGATCATTCTAGCATGCTACGCTCCACATAATTGGAGCAGATAACCAGGCGATGTAATGAACTCTGAGGAGCTGAGGTCCAAAAACAGTCCAGCAGGAGGAGGATGAGGACATTCGGAAGGAGGAAGCTCTGCTTGTGGATTACAGAGCTTTGGCCTCCAGCATGTGCCATCCTCTACGAACCCTCATGGCACTCTTCTGATCCACTTACAGTACACTTCTGCATTGCAATGCTGCACTTTGGGACAAAATAACAACTCTCTTTGTAATGCTTTGGCAAAGATACTGTATGCCCAGGGACACAGCAAATGGATTAAAACAGACTGCATCTTCAGGCTGTTCGCATACAATTTTAGAGCTCACTCACTTTGAGCCTATGCTTACAGCATCCCCACCTTTCCTTGTCTTGCCATGCCTTGCCTTGCTTTTTTCCACCTTGTCCCTCAGTGAGAGGCACCAGGCTCTTATTACTGCTGTATTCGTGTGCCCGTTAGTGCAGGCACAAAGCCAGGAACTTCATCATGGTTGTCACCCCTCCTCAGTCAAGTCAAGGGAGATAGCCTTCACTCAGAGAGTCCCAGAACAGTAAGTCAAGGGCAGTCTCCATCACCAGCCCACGATTTTGGGACACAGTCCCAAACAATATGGAGGAGTCAATTGTCAGGCAGTTCACCACCCACCCACCTGCCTACCACATCCCCTCCTACCCCACCCCGCACTCCCCTTCCCACCACCGACAGTCTTGAGTCTTTCTGCACGATAGTGGACTGTTTTCCTCCTGGAATGAGAGAAAGACAGGTAATAAGGGAGATAGAAGTAGGAGATGCATCTCTTACTGTTGTTCCAAGCGGTGGGGTTGTCCTGCGCAAGTGAGTAGATAGTAGACAGGAATGCAGGGTTAGTTGTGTCAGGGTGTGGGGTAGGTGTCAGCGATTGAGGGAAGATGTTGCAGGTAATAATGTGAGTGTTAGAGCATGAGCGTTGATGGGAGGTGGGTACAGTAGTACAGATAAACCAAGTATGAGGTATCAGAGAGAAGATGGTGACATTTGTGTCAGTAGGGTGGACCTTTAGGTCCCTGCTAACAAAGCCGGGTGCCAATTTTCCCTTGTCTGTTACATCCAGATACAATGGCCTTCTAAAGATAGCGATGGAGCCAGGCATGCCAGGCCATCTGGGATAACCCAGCAATGGCAAATTGTTCCAGGTAGGACAACAGGGAAAATGTAGCTAGAATCACATGAGAGTGGCATCATAGGGCTAACTATGTGGTCAATCAGGCAAGTTTAGTAAGATACGGAGAGGAGATTCTCTAGGCGGCATTGCGAGAAACCCTTCAGAAAACGCAATGAAACTGACACTGAAATAAAAGTAAGATTTAGGCCGAAGTATTATTGTAGAAATTGTGGAGAGTTACGTTTCCAGCAATGATTTTGATTAAGACATTATTTATGGTAATAAAATCAACAATGTCCGAACATTTCCAGACTACAAATACTCCTGATTTCTTGCTATAACTTTGGCACAATGCCAGCAGACCCCTAAGGATATAGCAAAGCAGCACTGGGAATGGAGAGATATGTAAGGTCAATAGTAAATGTACGTAGTGGTGGTGGAATTTATGCAGCAACATTTTTGACTTATGGCAGTTGTAGATTTAGGTGCCAGAAAGAGGAGCATTGTATAGTTGAGAGGCTGAGGTAAGGCTATTTTGATTGTTTTTCTGTCAACCATGACAGGGAATTTTCCCGACATTTTATAGACCACAGCACAACGCAGTCCTAAAACCATGTGAGACATTTTAGTTGGTGCAATAGCAACATTATTTTTATAAACTGCCTGATTTGCTCCATAACAGAAACTTATTTCCTTTCTGTAAGAAATGTCTGGTCTTAAATCCCTTTTATTAGCAGGATCCTGCAACAGCACCAAATACGTTATTATTATCACCAACTGTTGCGTATTTTCATGAATGTGACAATTGATACTACTTTTATACCTTACATGAAGAAATTGAACCTATGACAATGATGTCATGATCTCAGTCCATATTGCACCTCCTACAATATCCAGGAGTCCCCTTTAAGTTTTAATGTTTTATAGTTTTTAAATTGCAGTTAGTTAATCATTTCTAATTCTATCCGTGTTGATATCGATAAATATGCCAATTAGATTTGCCACTTCATTTGTCAGGCTCAACCTTTTGGATTAATGCAATGTCAAATAAGTTTAAGTTTTGTAAGAGCTGGATAAACCTACTCATTCCAATATCAAATAATTGTATCTTAGATATGATACAAATCTCTTAATAAGGCTAACCTCAAAATGTCAATATTGCAGCAACAGTCTTTTGTTTCCATTTTTCTCCTTCTGGTCTTGCAGGTAGTGGAATGTGTGGATGATCGATTTATTGAGTGCGCCTTGATGGAGAGTGTTAACCTCTCATTTCGTCCTGTGGATGGTATCAGAACTGACTGGTTAACTGGAATAACTGATTTTCTACAATTCTAACTGAGGTGAAGGTGGGACAGTTTGTTATAAGCAACTGGAAATGTTCTCATGACATCATTCTCAACTATCTTGGAGAACTGGGATATTAGGGGACATCTACCTGTGCTGCCAGAGATACTGGCTACTACTTGCTTCATATTGGATTGGTTCACAAGAATTGTCATTGATGTCGGCTAACACTTCCATGCTGGTTGAATGGGTTTTAAGTTCTAAAGCCTGTGTAAAGTTGGAGCTGGACTCCTCCACGCATCTTGAAAGTGACAGTAGGCAGAAGGATGTGGATGCTTTGGACAGGGTACAGAAAATGTTTACCAGGATGTTGCCTGGTATGGGGGATTTTTAGCTATGAAGAAAGGTTGGATAGACTGTGTTTTTTCACTAGAGCGCAGGAGGTTGAGGGGCGACCTGATAGAAGTTTATAAGACTGTGAAAGGCAAGGATAGAATGAAAAGTATGAGGCTTTTTCCCTGGGTGGACGGGTCAATTACTAGGGGACAACAGGTTGATAGTGGGTGTTGGGGGCGGAGGTGGATGGTTTAAAAGAGATGGGTTAGGCAGGTTTTTCACACAAAGGGTGGTGACTGCCTGTCACATGCTGCCAGAGGACGTGGTCAAGGTCAGAAATCACATGACACCAGGTTTATTTGAAAACACAAGCTTTCAAAGCCTCACTCCTTCAGGTGTTAGTGAGAGAGGTTGAATCAGGCACAGAATTTATAAGTGAAAGATCAAAGTAAATCCCTGAATTCCTTTCAAGTCACTGCCCTGAGAGGACTAAAGGTTTTATCAGTGTAAAGAAGAGGTGACACTTTAGGTCAGACAATACATGTTAGGCCTTGTTTAGAATCTGTTTGTGTTTTGGTTGGAGTCAGACTGCTTTTGTTTCTAAAGTAGTGCACGCTCTTACCCACACACACAGACACACACACAGACACTCACTCACACACACACACACTCACTCACTCACTCACGTGCACACACACACAGACGCACGCACACACACACACGCATGCGCGCACACATACACATGCAGACGCACACACGCACACTCACATGTAAATCTATGGAGTGAATTTGTATTTGCAGATACATTCTATTTTGTTCATAAAGCATACAATTTATAGACAGTCAGTCAACATGGCATTTTATAAATCCCTACTTTAAAAATTACACCAGTCTGATTCCAAACCAAAACATAAACAGATTCTAAACAAAGCCTCATTCCCAACATGCATTGTCTGACCTAAAATGTCACCTCTTCTTTACACTGATGAAATCTTTAGTTCTCTCAGGACAGTGACTTGAAAGGAATTCCAGGATTAACATATACACATTAATCAATTAAAACCTTCTAACTGATTAAAGATTTCACAGCATCTTAGGTTTATTTAATACATCCCCATCAGTGGTGTAAACCTTTGATCTTTTACTTAAAAATTCTGTGTCTGATACTACCTCTCTCAATAACACTTGAAGGAGTAAAACTCCGAAAGTTTGTGTTTTCTAATAAACCTGTTAGACTATAAAGTGGTATTGTGCAATTTCTGACCCTGTCCACCCCAGTCCAACACCAGCACCTCCACATCAGAGGAGGTGGTGGAAGCAGACATATAAGCAGCATTCAAGAAGCATCTGAACAAATACATGATAGGAAATAGAGGGATATGGACCTTGTAAGGGAAGACAGTTATGGTATGGAAGGGCAAAATGTGTTGATGCAGGCTTGGAGGGCTGAAAGGCTTATTCCTGTGCTGTATTGTTCTTTGTTCTTAGTTTCCACAGAACAAAGAACAAGGAGAATGGTACAGACATCATAAGCAGCCATTATACAAACATGGGCTAATGAGTTGAGTTCCAGAGCTAAGGTCTAAATGATGGCTCTTGATTTGAGCATTTGACCAGTTGTGGCAAGGAGGAGCCCTAATAATATGGAAGTGAATGGGAATTGGAGTTGGTTGGGGGCTGGGGGATGGGGGATGGGAGTGGGGGGGTGTTGGGGCGGGGTGGAGGGTGGAACATTCCACTGGTTGGAGTCAAATCTAGCACAAAGGAAGGTAGTTTTGATTGACAGAATTTAATCAAGTCATTTCCAGGATATTTGTGCAAAAGGTAGGTCAAGATCCAACCACCTGATGAATATTTCTTTCATCATATGGTCTTAAGTGGCAATGTTCAATGAAGATTGTGGTGGCTTTCCATGTTCAGTGCAACTCCTCAACTAATGAAGTAGTTCATTCCAGCATGCAAGAAAATAAAGGTACGCAATATTCATCCTCCTTGAATGCCAGGCAATGACCATCCCTAACTAGAGACAATACAACCATTTCTCCTTGACATTCAACAACATTATCATAATGGACACCCCTGCCATCAACACTCTAGTGTTATCATTGACCAGAAACTTAACTGAATCAGCAATATGAAAGTTGTGAACAGGTCAGAGGCAGTGAATTCTGTGGTGAGTAACTCAGCTTCTGACTATGTAAAGACTGTCACCTTCCACAATGCACAAGTCAGGAGTGTTTCATAGAATGTTGCAATTCCAAGAACATGACAACCTCAACATCCACCTGATCGGGTACCTAAACACCATCACAAACCATCATTCCATCTATTACAGGTGAACAATACCAATGGTGTGTACCATGTACCAGATATACCGTAGCAAATCATCAATTCTCCCTCAATAACATCTTCAAAACCTTAAAAATCTTTAATATCTAGAAGGCAAGAGCAGCAGTGCATGGTAACATCACTACCTGCAAATCTCCCTTCAAGTTGCATACCACCCTGACATGGAACTATATTTATGTTCCTTCACATTGTTGGGTCAAAATTCTGGAAGTACCTTCCTCATGGTGCTGTGGTTGTACCTACATATAGACTTCAAAAAGGTGGCTCATCATCAAGAACAGTTAGGAATGGGTTATAAGTGCTGGCCTAACCAGCGAAAGCCACATCCCATGAAAAAATTTAAATAACATAATGATGTTGGTCAGGCTCTGTGGGCCACCTGGTATTTTCCCGCACTTTTGTGTCTCATTGCATCAGAACTATCCTGACAAAAAAATAACAGTCAACCTTTCAGGGCCTCCATAAAAAATTTAAAAGAAAATAAAACGCAGTATGAGACAGAACATTCTTGAGCCAGTCATATTTGAAACGGATGTCGACAGTGACAGGTTTCTGGAATTGCATTACCAGTTGCTGAATGAATGATGTTGGCAATAAAACTGTGAGAGGCAGCAAATAGCAGATTACATTGTAAACCTGAGGGGGAGGGGTATCACATTGTGATTAGGAATTAGTACAGTGAGACAAAACAGTCGAGAAATTGTCATACAAATGCACATTTGCACAGTTTAGCAAGCTGTGCGCTCTTGTCAATTTACGTTTATTTTTCATATTAAAAGTCAGACCAGGTCTGAGCTTATAAAATGGGAGCTATATGTTGTCATCTCATGACAATCATATTTGTTTACCTTCTATTTTTCAGTAAGGTTTGATGGCTTTCTCAGTGGTGAGTTGTATTACCCGGACATGAAAAAAACACAGAAATTATCTTTGCGAGCTGAAAACGCTTGTAAATGCCTTATGTGTCTTTCCGCTGTGCAACCTTTGACTCATATGCACATTAACAACATAATTAAGTCATATCAACTTCATCAGTTATATTTTAATTAAGTGAAAGAGCCCATATCATAAAATAATGTAGAGTAATAGCTTAGGTGTCGTAAATGGACTATGAATTAGTGCTGATACTCTCAGCAAACAGGATGTGCAAACTATATCAATTAATGCAAATTCTGTTGCCTAGTAACCTTTAGAGGTTTGTCATAATGGTTTTAAACTTGATTGTTGGTAAGTCAAAAGTATAAGCATCCATGAAAATTGGAGGCATTCCCTTACAGCAATAAAAGATGTGGCTTATGTTTTTTTGATACTTAACCTGTTTCTACCATCTTTTTAGTGACTTCTAAAGTGGTCAGTAGAGAGAACCAATAAAATGCAGACCCACAATTCCTGGGATTTAGTGCACTGGCATAAGTAAACTGGGATGAGACATTGATCTATTAAAATCCACGAAAGTTGACGCTGAATGAGATCTCAGGATTAATTAATTTGCATAGTTCTGGCATCTTGAGACCAGGACTCACTTACAGTACATGTTTCTGAAGAGACAGGGATGATCTTCCTTCACAATTTCACTTGAAGAAATTAAAACCGAAACGGCAGGCAGATAGGTAAATAATATTTACTGATTTAAATAGAATTTTCTTCCTCTAGTCTTTTCCTTCCTCCTGTACTGCTGAGTCTACCTTTTGATATTAGGAATCCTGTTGGAAACCCAACATAGAAATGGATAATGGGTCAATACTGATCAAAGTTCTGTTCCACCAGCTCTGGAGCTAAGAGAAGAATCCCATCATCCTTGTGAAAGGTCTCAGACTTGAAAAATTGGCCCAAATTTTCCAGTTTCTGGGTTGCCCAAGTTGAACACAAATTGGGATATTTGGGTCAAGACCGTGCAATCAATCAGCTTAGCTCCAGATGTCACTGCAAGGGTTTCTCAAAGTCGTGCTCTTAGTCCAATTGTCTTTGGCTGCTTCATCCAACATAAGATCGGAAGTTGAATGCTCACTGATGATTACACAACATTCAGTACCATTCATTATTCCTCAGAGACAGAAGCAGTCTATGCCCATATGTAGAAAGACCTGGACAACATCCAGGCTCGGACTGATAAGTTGATCAGCTCATTGATCAGAAACTAAATAGGATCAGTCATAATTACGGTGGCTACAAATACCAGGTCAGAAAATCATATGTCTGCAAAAACTCACCCCCTGTCTCAGCAATAATGCAAGGCACAGTTGTCTGAATGAGTGTAGCTTCAACAACACTTAGGAAATTGACATCATTCAGATTAAAGTGGTGTATCAGATTGTCACCCAATCTACCACCACAACATTCATTCCTTTCATCACTGACACGCAGTGTCTGCAGTGCGTACCATCTGAAAGATGCACTGTAGTAACTCACAAAGGCCCCTTCAACAGTACCTTTCAAACTTGTAATATCCACTGCTTAGAAAGAACAAGGGCAGCAAATACATGAGAGAATCATCACCCCCAAGCTCCCCTCCACCAGCCTGACTATTTTTAAATTCATTTGTGGTAAGAGGTCATCACTGACTAGGTCAGCATTTGTTGTCCATCCCTAGGGTAAGTAAGAGTCAATCACATTGCTGTGGATCTGGAGCCACATGTAGGCAAGACTAGGTGAGGATGGCGGTTTCCTTCCCTATAGGGACATTAGTGAACCAGATAGGCTTTTCCTGACAACAGCAATGGATCCATGGTCATCGTTAGACTCTTAATTCCAGATGCTTTTAATGGAGTTTAAATTCCACTATCTGCCATGTCAGGATTCAAAATAGGGTCACCAGGATATCAGAGATAAAAGGTACTGCAGATGCTGGAGAATCCGAGACAACAAGCATGGGGCTGGATGAACACAGCAGGCCAAGCAGCATCATAGGAGCAGGAAAACTTGAC
>JAHRHZ010000032.1:4086316-4182858 GCA_024137785.1 Ginglymostoma cirratum
GTCAAGTTTTCCTGCTCCTATGATGCTGCTTGGCCTGCTGTGTTCATCCAGCCCCATGCTTGTTGTCACCAGGATATTACCTGAATCTGTGGATTAAAATTCCAGCGATAAAACCATTAGGCTGTTGCCGCTCCTTGAAAGCCTTGGAAAATTCCTTCTGTGTCACCGGTGACATTCCTGGAATGCCATTTTTAACAGCACTGTGAGTGTAACTATCCCCCCATGGACTCCAGCAGTTCAAGTAGGCAGCTCATTACCACCTTCTCATGAGCAATGAGCGATGTGCAATAAACACTGGCCTATCCAATAGTATCCACATCCCACGGAAAAATAAAAACAGTTTCAGCCTGCTGCAGGGGAGAGAAGCTGGGCTAATGTTTGAAGTTGACAACCTCACAACTGAACTGAACAGTTTTGATCCTACTGTCTGAAATGTTGAATATCCCAAACAGGAGCTTTTTAGGAGTTGCCCCTATTTCAATGAAATTTTTCTAAAATGGCAGGAAAAAGATGTGTCATTATTATAAAGATTTTTAAAATAATACAAGTGCGATGTGAAAATTACCTTTCAGTGCTGCAAATGATCTATTTAGAACAGTCTATCGGAGATTGGAAAGGCTACATAAAGGGACATATGAATAATGGTTAACGGACCTGATTCAGGTTCAGTATCGTCAAAATTCCATTTCTGAATTCCATTTTAGTTTTTGGAATAAATGAGACTGCAGAACATAATTCCCAAGTTAAACAACTGAAATCAAATAGAAATGCTGAGAGTCCCCACATTTAGAATCAGTATTTCCTTGAATAGAGAAGAAGGAAAACAGTCAGGATTCCCACCCATCCAGTTAAAGACAAAATATGAGCATATGCACAGTTCAGGATGGAGTGAACAACAACAACTTGTATATGTGTGATGCCTTTAATGTAGTAAAATCTCATAAGGCACTTCACAAGGCTGTAATGAAAAATAACACGTAACACACAAGAAAGAATTAGGTAGGTTCAGCTAAATATACAGGTCTGAGGAAGTATCTTAAGGGAGCAATGCAAGGTGGAGAAGAAAGAAAAACAGATGTTCTGAAAGTGCTCCAATACAATCAGTACAATTCATTTCCAAGAATCACTGTTTCTGTACTAGTTTTTCACTCTGGACAGGGAATGAATTCCAGAACAACTGAAGGCATGAGCTTTGTGGTGGAGAGGTCAAAATCAGTGATGTTCAGGAGGTCAGAAGGAGAACAGTGCTGATATCTGACAGTTGCGGGACTTAGAGAGATTTAGATCTAGATATAAGGATGAGAATTTTAAATTCATGGCCTTGCTTAACTGGTTGCTTGTGTAGATCAGTGAATACAGGGTGATGGGTAAGCAGGGTATGATGAGAGTCAGGATTCAGGCAGCATAGTTTTCGATGACCTTATGTTTAGAGAGGTAATTTATAAGAAGTCATCCAGGGGCATGTTGGCAGATGGACGAGGATTTCAATGGTGAATTAGTTAGAGCTGGGCAAAGTTGAGTGATGTTATGGTGATATAAATTGACAGTCTTAGTGGTGGCTTGGATAAGTTCAAGGTTAAATATGGAAAAAAGTTGTAAATCATTTTTTTAGCTCAGCAGGGTAGTGGATTGAGTCAGTGGCTATGGAACAGAACCTGTAATGGGGACTGAAGGTAATAGCTTTGATTTTCTCCAATATTTAATTGGAAGAAATGTCTGGAGGTTGGACAAGCAATCAGGCAATGTTGACTATATGGAACGTTCATGTGTATTGGTTGTGCTGGGCCTTATCAGTGCATAAGTGAAAACTAACGCTGTGGTTAAAAAGCATGTTACTGAGGTAGAAAGAGAAAAGCCTGAGGATAGCTCCTTACGGGATTCCAGAGGCAACTGTGCGGAAGTAGGAAGTGAAGCCTTCGCAACCAGTACTCTATGATTGGATAGGTAAGAGTGGAACATGATAAAAGCAGCCCCATTTGTGCTGAATGACAGTGGAGAGGCATGGGAGGAGGATTGCGAAGTCATCTGTGTCAAAGGCTGCAGGCAGATCAAGAAAAGTGAGGAAAAATAGCTTAGCCTTGTTAGCTTTATACAGGATGCAATTTTGTGAAGTGCATTTTTGGTATTATGACAGGAACAAAATTCTGATTGAATTGATTCAAAAATGATGCTAAGAGTGGTATCCCTTGTGATTTGGTTAGCACTTGATCCGAGCTAGCTCAAAATTCCTTGAGCTGGAGGTGGGAGGAGGGTGCAATTTTGGACAGACCTAGTTATGCTAAAGTTTCTCCCCATTTGCTTTTGGCATTTTCATCTCCTTCAAGAGTGGAAAGGGGAGATCTGGCTATCGGTCAACCTATTGGGGACATTCAGGATGATTTAGGCATGATCATTAGCAAATTCTACATTTTGCCCCATTGAAATGCCATCACTTAACTCATATCAACTGAGAATTAGAAACAAAAATGGAAGATGCTGGGAAAGTCCAGCAGGTCTGGCAGCATCTGTGGAGAGAATGCAGAGTTAATGTCTTGGGTCTAGTGACCCTTCTTCACAACTGATTGTAGCTGGGAAAAGGTTGGTATATATACCGAAGATGAGATGGGGCAGGGGGAGGAGTAAAGGAGAGGTGGAGATGTAGCCCTGGAAAAGAGAACAATAATTGGACAGACAAAGGAATGAGTTGACAAAGTTAAGAATTGGCGTAAGTATATTTTGAGGCTTGTAAAGTTCCTAAACTTTTAATAGATTAAAAGAGTAGCGGGATGGGCTGGAGCTTTGAGTTCATGACCTTGTCTGAAGCTGAATAACTCCTATCAGGGCTGAAGATTATCTAACATTGTTTGCCTTAAATTTGTATGGAATTTTTGGGCAATGTTTTAAGAGGAAAATAACTTGTATACAAGTGGTGTGCAGTCTTACATGAAACATTATGCCCAAAATCATCAATTATTTGAATTGATGAAAAAATAATTAATACCAAATTATGCTCATGAGCTCATGAAGGTTACATTGCAAGAGCATACATTGCAGGAGACAGGGCTCCTGTTGCAGTGCTAGGTTTCCATGGTGACCCCTGAGGTAACTAATGGCTGAATTGTGTGCCAGAAAGCAATTGCTCCAAAAGAGCCATTACTGTCATTTAAAGCTCTTCTCGCGCTTGATTCCCCGTCCAGATCACAAACCTGGATTTGGAAATATTGCTTATTAATGCCAGAACCCCCTTTCTATGTAGGAGAGTGGGAGAATCCCATTGACTGAAGAAAAGGTTTTTCTTTTATGATCACATAGAATAGGAATTAAAGGAAGGCACAATTCAGCTTAAGGAGGTGTAGAACATTGCAGAAAGCTGTGACTATGAATTGAAACTTGACGACAAATTTCCATTTTATACAGCGTAGGGGAGTCCCTATCCCTTGGGTGACATTATCCGGTGCAGTGTGCAGCTTGATGATATGACTGGCCCTCATGACGATCAGTTCCTGCCACCGCTGTGTTTGATTTGACAACTATGATGCACTTTCAGTTCCGTGGGTTGTTATCTGAGGCCGTTCAGTCAGTTAGAGTGAGGTCAGAGGAAGGATGTGACAAAATATTTTCGTTCATAGTTAATATTTAAATACTGGAGTTTGTGCTTCTGTAATTTTGCCAGCTGTCTTAAACTCAAACTTTTGCCTTGTTATCATTTAAAATGCACCTTGATCATTAAATCCTGCTAAAATGGCATGATTTTATAAATTGAATTTTACCAGACCTTTAAAGGTGGAGCAGGAAGCAGGAAGGCTAGGAAAATAGCGCAGGGAGGGGTGAAGTGGTATGATGGATATATTCGAGCTGCTGTTCCATTTTGCCTGTAGGTAGGGCAAGATGGCAGAAGAACCACCTACCAATGCCCATATGAGCCATTTAAGTGACCAACTAAGGGCCATTTCTTATTTTCTTCCAGGCGTTTTCTTGAGATCTTGATGCCACATGGGAGACTGTCCAGTGAAACAGGCTGGTGGAAGTCCTCCTATTTGAGACGCTCTTTGGCCCATGGAAGGCTCCCCAGACACTGCACACCCCTCTACCTCCCCAGGATCAATGGTCAACCCCACAGCAATAGCACTGCCTGTCCACTGAGACTGTTCCACGTGAGCACCAGGGTCATAGCTACACTCAATCTTACTAAACCCTCTTTGAAGGGTTGACCATGAGTACAGCATCTTCTTCCAGGACATCATTTGTCGTAGTTTCGCCAAGCTTGTTGCCTCCAATTGGTCTGGGTGCTCCTGGGCACTTGTGATCAGTTTTAATAGGGACTTAATTGGCTCCAGGTAGTAAAGTGTTAGATCCAGGTCCCTCCACTCAACATCTCTAGTTCGTACTCCACCCCACAGTCTCCACCCTGACAGCCCATGTCTCTTTTAGCCCAAGCAGCAGGACTGAGCCACTTCTGTAAAACCCAGCGCTATGACATCTTGCAAGGTTCTTGGACAACTTGAACTGCTCCAATCAAAAGTGAGCATTAGTCAGGTATAGCCTACTTGAATACACCTCTTCAGGTTGGATCAAGGTTGGCTTTTACTTATTTTTTGCTCCTTTTGCTTCAGCATTAGTTGTTTTGTAGCTAATCCTCCAATTTTAAATTTCTTGTTTCCCAGTTATAATAGTCTTTATTATTTTTGACTCTTCCTGCACTCCACACCACACAAAGAGTGAGCATAGGTACTGAATTAAGGAAGTTAAAAACAAAATGTTATTGGGATGAAGATTAGGAGGTTGGTAGGTGTTAAATGATCAACAACTTGAGCCTAGGAGGCCTGGGATCAAGTCCCTCTTTTCCCAGAGGTGTGTAATAACATCTCTGAACAGACTGGTTAGAAAATAATTTTTACAGCTGCTATAAGTTTCAATGTTTTAACGCCCCTCTATAGTTGGTTAGTCCTGACCAGGAATCTAATCTGCAACTTCCTTTTCTTTATGGTTCAGGGCCATACCCCACAACTGTGCAAAACAGTACGAAATGAGGACGGGTGTAGCATTTTTAGAAAATGATATTTAACACTACTTACTTAATCTGGTTCGTATTTACACCCATAAGATTGTGAAAAGGCATGTTTGTAATAGGCAAAATAAAAGTAGTTGACAAAATGATAAGAGTTGGATAGTGCAAGAGTAAATGATATCAAAAGATAATACACAGCTTGAACCATTTAAAATGTGAACCGGGTGAAAACTCTGATACAAACTTCTATGCTTCAGCTACAATGAAGTCTCAAAGTAGTCAAGCGAGATTTGGAATTTTTAAGAATTGAATGTCATCTGCAACCTTTGCCTCCCTCAGTAGTGGCAATAGGAGAGTGGACAAGAGAGCAGGATAGCACTGAGATCAGAATCTGATGTTAGTCTCCGAGATGACAACTCAATTATTATTCAGCAATAAGGTGGAATTGTATAGAGCATTTAACGTCTGATGTTTCACAACAGCAATATCAAACAAGATTTGACACCAAGCCACATAAGGAGAAATTAGTATACGTGACCAAAAACTTGGTCAAAGAGATAGTTTCAAAGAGATCCTGAAAGGAGGAGAGAGGGATGCAAAAGGAAAATGATTTTGGGAAGGGAGAACCAGAGTTTAAGGATTAGATAACTGAAGACATCATTACTAAAGGAAGGGTGGCTAGAGGGGCAAAGAAAATCAATGCCTAAGAACTTAGAGAATTTCAGGGCTGGAGGAAGTTGTGGACGTGTGGAGGGACAAATCTTGAAGGGAATCAGTGGAAGAAGAAAAAGGCTGAAGCATTTGCAATAACCTTCAATGAGAAGGACCGAGTGGATGATTCATTTTGGCTTCCCCAACATATTCACCGCATCACAGATGCCAGTCTTCAACCAATCTGAGTCACTCCATGTGATGTCACGAAACAACTGACGACATTGAATACTACAAAGGCTACGAGCCCTAACATTATTCAGGCAGTAGTAATAAAGACTTGTACAACAGAACTTGTCTTTCCCATGACCAGTCTGTTCCAATACAGCTACAACATTGGAATCCGTCCAACAATGTGAAAACTGCCCTGGCATATCCTGCACCTGAACAGCAGGACAAATCTAACCCAGAAATTACTGCCCATCAGTCTACCTTCCATCATTAGTAAAGAGATGGATGGTGTCATTAACTGTGCTGCTCAAGCAGCACTTGCTTAGTAATTAACTGTTCATGCTCAGTTTGAGTTCCACTAGGGCCACTCAGCTCCTGACCTCATTACAGCCTTTGTTCAAACATGGATAAAAGAGCTGAATTCCAGAGGTGAGGTGAGAGTGACAGTGACAGCCCTTGACATCAAGGCTGTATTTGACCCAACGTGGCATCAAGGAGCCCTAGCAAAACTGGAAACAAAACTTGGATTGGGGGAATATTTCTTTGTTGTTTGAAGTTATACCTAGATTAAAACAAGATGGTTGTGGTTGTTGGAAGTCAGTCATCTCAGCTCCAGGATATCACTGCAGGAATTCCTCAGGGCACTGAACTAGGCCCAACATCTTCAGATGCTTCATTTATGACCTTCCCTCCATGATAAGGTCAGGAGTGGGGATGTTTACTCATGATTGCACACTGTTCAGTACCATTCACAACTCCTCAGATGCAGAATGTGTCCATCTCCAAATTTTTGCAGCAAGGCCTGACAATATTTAGGCTTAGATTGATAAGTGACGAATTCCCTTCTTGCCATAGAAGTACAAGGCAATGGCCATCTCAAACATGAGAGAACCTAACCATTGCTCCTCTTCATTCAATGGCAATTACGATCGCTGAATCTCCAACTATCAACATACTGGGTGTATTCATTGACTAAAAATCAAAGTAGGTCAGCCATATAAGTACAGCGGCTATAAAAACAGATAAGAGGCTAGGAATCTTGCAGCAGGTAACACATTTCCTGACTCTCCAAAACCTGTCCACCATCTACAAGGCACAAGTCAGCAATATGATGGAATACACCCCACTTGTCTGGCAGGGTGCAGCACCAACAACACTCAAGAAGAACACCACCCAGACCAAACAGCACATTTGATTGACACCAAGTCCACAAGCATCTAGTCCCTTCACCACCGATGCTGAGTAGCAGCAGTGTGTACTGTCTACAAGATTCACTGCAGAAATTCACCAAAGCTCCTCAGCACCTTTCCAATCCAGGGCCACCACCATCTAGAAGGACGAGGGCAGCAGATACGTGGGAAAACCACCACATGCACATTCTTCACCAAGCCGCTCACCATCCTCACTTGAAAAATATTATCATTCATAGAGTGGTAGAGTTGTAGACTCAGAGAGGCATACAGTACAGGTCAGTGTGACTTTGTGCATGTTAGGATCCTGGCTGCAGAATTTTAAACATTTGTGGAGTCTGGGAAATTGAAGGCTGTGCAGAATGGGTGCGCAATTGCAAAAAATTTCCCAACTCATCCCATCCATCTTGGGAAGAAATGTCACAGATAACAGGATATTTTTTGCTTTGGTAAGTTGGGGGGAAGGGGTATAGGTCCAAGTTAGGGTTGTGCCGCTATCCATAAAAGAGGTCAGCTGAGTTGTAAGTTGGGTTGGTTAAAAGGGCCTGCTTTGGTGTTCAAGTGACTTCATCACAGTTGTTTTGTAGAATAGTAGGCACTCTCACTTCACCCCCTCATCCACTTCAAACACCTCACCTCACCCTCACCAGCTGTGCCCCATTAATGTCACCCCATGTCCTCAACAAATGCCCAGTGGCACCTCATATGCTTCATGCAAACTTAGTTCACAAATTCATTCCCATAGTCCTTATCGCCCCTATACTAACTCATGCAAACCCACACGTTCCACTGACAAAGCTTTGTCTTTACACTCTCCATACAAACTCTTGCAATATCCACCATGAACACACTTTAGGATCCATGCTGAGCTGAAAATAATGAGGTCAAAAGTATCTTTTTCAACCTTTACTATATGTATATTAAAATACTTTTGGATAAGATCTCATTTAATACATTTAAAGCCCTTTAA
This sequence comes from Ginglymostoma cirratum, assembly GCA_024137785.1. NCBI lineage: Eukaryota > Metazoa > Chordata > Chondrichthyes > Orectolobiformes > Ginglymostomatidae > Ginglymostoma > Ginglymostoma cirratum. The sequence continues at coordinate 4,094,346 of JAHRHZ010000032.1, forward strand.
CCACTTATAAAACAAATATGTGTATTTCTCGCCCCACACACCTAGCAAACCTGGTGGAATTGTTCAAGGACGTGACCAAGTGTTTGGATGAGGGTAGGGCAGTTGATGTAATTCATGTGGATTTCATCAAGGCCATTCACACAGTCCTAGATGGGAAAATGATAAAAAGGTAAAAGCTCATGGGATTCAAAGTAACTTGGCATTGTGGATTCACAAGTGGCTTAAGTGGTAGGGTGGTGATAGAAGGCTGTTTGTGTGATTGAAGTCCAGTGTGCCCTAGTATACCTAGTAATTTTCAGTGCTGGGCCTCTTTTGTTTGCAATATTCATAAATGATGTAGATGAGTATTAGGGAGGGATGACAAGTAAGTTTGCGAGTGGCCCAAAGATTGACAGCATGTTTGACAGTGAGGAGAAGGGTTTTAGGTTATAGAAGAATGCAAATGGATTGGTCAGATGGGTAGATTTGTGGCAGAAGGATGGTAAGCCTAATAAGTGTGAGGTGATCGACTTTGGAAGAAGGAACAAGACATATGAACACTCAATAAATGGAAAGGTACGAGGAAGCTCAAAGGAATAGAGGGGCCTTGGGCTGCTTGTCCAGAGATCCCTGAAGATAACAGAAAAGATAATTAGTGTAGTTAAGAAGGCATACAGGATGCTTGCCTTTATCAACCTGAGGAAGGAGCTGAGCTCCGAACTCTTGCATTTTCAAATAAACCTGTTGGACTATAACCTGGTATCGTGTGAGTTTTGACTTTTTCAGTCAAAGCATAGATTATAAGAGCAGGAAGGTTATGTTGAAGCTGCGCAGGACTTTAGTTAGGCCACAGCTGCAGTACTGTGTGCAGTTCTGGTCACTGCAATGTAGGAAGCATGTGATTGTACTGCAGGGAGTGCAGAGGAGATTCACCAGGATGTTGCCTGGGATGGAGCATTTCAGTGATGAAGAGAGGCTGGATAAGCTCAGGTTGTTTTCTTTGGAGCAGGGAAGTTTGAGGTGGGACCTAATGGAGTTGTATAAGATTACGAGAGCCATAGATAAAGTGAATAGAAAGCAGTTGTTCCCCTTAGTTGAAGGGTCAATAACATGGGAGCATAATTTTAAAATGAAAGGCGGGAGATTTAGAGGGGATTTGAAGAAAAAAAACACTTTCGCTTAGAGGATGTTGGGTGTCTGGAATGCGCTGCATGGTAAAGATAGTTGAGGTAGAAAATCTCGCAGCCTTTAAAAAGTAGTTGGATGAGAACTTGAAATGTCATAGTATTCAAGGCTATGGGCCTAGCCCAGGTAAGTGGGACTAATGTATCTAGTGGGATTTTTTGGTTGTACACACTTGACTGGTGAAGGACCCCTTCTGTATTCTATGATCCTCTGATCACATTGATAATCCTTTAAAAATCTCTTCGAGCTTTCAACTAAAGCTGTGAAATTCTAACCCCCGTAATGTGATAATGAGAGCTGCGGAAGCTGTCAAAAATAGGGTTATATCAATCAACAACTGTTGAAACAGCTTGCATTAATTTCTTTTTCACATTTAGACATAGAAGCTAATTCCTTTCAAAATTTAAGGGCCAGGGATTTTAAATAGCTTGACAAATTGACTGTTCTACCGAGTTTGAGTTCTCCATGTATGTATCAATTCACATTCCATTTTCCCTACTTGAATTATGAATCCAAGCCTCCAATTCAATTGTTGATAAGGCACAGACACCCAACAACTCTGCAATAATCTGGTCAATACTCTGCCACATTCATTGTGTCTCATTCATTCTTACTGATTCACACACTCTTATTCACTAGTTCAGACAATGTCTATCCCTGAACTAACAATTTTTCAGGAAAAGTATGGATTGCACCAAGAGCCAGCAGACAATCAAAGGAAGTAGTTTGCTCTTTGATTTGGAATGTTCAGTTTATGGTCAGCCCAGAAGTAACTGAAATGGATGACTCTCATCAACCAGTTTTCACAGGGTGAAGTTCATTCTGTTGATCACCTTCAAGTGCCTCTTGTGTACTTGAATAGATTTCCATAAGTGTTTCCAAGGTTGCTATCACTTGATAATCACTTGATAACTCTTTTATTATTAGCTTTTAATTAAACAGTTAGGCTATTGTTCATGATAAAAATCTTGACTCTTTATTGCTAGAAGTCTAGTTCCTTAAAGGGGGGGACAGTTATCTTATGTACCAGATAAAGCTTTTATCTGTGGTTTTGAATCTCTGTGATGTGAAGATGTTAGTCATGTGAGAGAGTGTCTTGTGACAAGTAAGCACCTCTAAAATGGCAAGTTGGGCTGTTGTTGTTTTACCTCAGCTGTAGCTTTTGGAACCAGGCCAGTTTCAGAGTGATTATCTGCCCTTTCAGAGCTATGAGTGCTATTATATTCCACCAGTGACCTTTGCATGTTGCCAGAGTATTGTATGGTCTGCCAGAAACCCGAAAATTCAAAATAACATAAGGTTAGTGTTTGGAGAAATATTATGTATTTTATAACTCGCTGGTCATGTGATCTTTGCTGTAAGCTTCATTCACTTTGGATTTTGTTTCCTGATGGGACATAGACATTAGGGAGGCAATGGCCTAGTGGTATTATCGCTGAACTGTTAATCCAGAGACCCAGATTATATTCTAGGAACTGGGGTTCAAATCCCACCACGGCAGATGGTGGAATTTTAATTTAATAAAATATCTGGAATTAAGAATCTAATGATGAGCCCATCGTCAACTGTCGGAAAAACCCATCTGGTTCACTAATGTCCTTTGGGGAAGGGAGCTGCCATCCTTACCTGGTCTGGGCCTACATGTGACTCCAGACCCACAGCAATGTGGTTGACTCTGAACTGCCCTCTGGGCAATTAGGGATGGACAATAAATACTGCTGAGCCAGTGACTTTCTCATCCCATTAATGAATAAATGAATAAAGGATTGCTGGCCAGGTCACCATTTATTGCCCACCCCTAAATGCTCTGGTAAACGTAATGGTGAGTATCGTCTTGAACTGCTGCAGTTCCTGGCGTGTAAGAACAGCCGCAGTGCTGTCAGAAGGAACATTCCAGAATTTTGACCCAGTGACAATGGAGAAACAGCCATATAGTTCCAAGTCGGAATGATATGTGATTTATTGAATTGCATATCCATTAAACAACATTGCAATACAAAATGGCATCGGAAGTGGTGAACTAAAATTGTGTATAGCCAGCTCCCTTGAGAAACAGCAAGGAAGAATTCAAATGACAGTTTACAACTTTGAATTACGGGATGATTTAGAATGGCTGTGAATATTCCACTCCGTACTGTTGTAGAAAGGGAAGGTATTTGAGGTTATAGTGAAATTTCTTCCAGTCTGAGTAGCAATGTTTTGAAGTAGCTGCGGAATTATTTTTATTAAAAAAGAACTGCATAAATATGATTAGCAAATCTCTTATTGGTGCTGGGTAGAGAGTTATAAACTATATTGCAGCTTAGATCTGACTGTGGATTAGCAAAATCAGACTGGAGACGTTTTGAAGGCCAGAAAGGAACATTCTGAACCTTCTATTAGTGTTACCTGTGAATAGTATGTATTAAAATCAATTTGTGATAGCATTTAAACGTTTAGCTGATACCTGTGATATCGAACAACTTGAAGATGACCTCATCAGAGACAGGATTATTTTAGGCTTAAGAGGTTCCAGCATGACAGCATGTCTGCTGAGAGAAGAGAGATGCTCTCTCAGGAAAGTTAGCAAGTATTAATAGGACAAAGGATGAGGCTTTCCATTATACTGAGAGACATTCCAGGCTGAGCAAGAACAACTTATTGGGAGGTAAAAAAGAATAAATATTGGCAGAAAGGCCAACAGAAAGATCACGGTCAGAGTACAGGATGTAAACATTGTGGAAAATATCACGTAAAAGAAAAGGTACCACGTCCAGTGCGGAGAAAGCAGTGCTCTAACTGCAAGAAGCAGAATCACTTTGCACCTAAACTTTATCTAGAAACAACCAAACCAAGCTAATAAAAGTGGCTGCTGGAGCGATGCCATGATGATGATTCTGATGGTTCATTCTAGACCAAATTGGCATTTTCTGGTCTAAAGGTGATAACTGGTTTGTAACTGTTATAATGATGACTGCAGAAATGGAACATGAAGAGAATGTGAAGTACCAGATAGTCACTGGTGCTTGGTGTAATATTGTGAGCTTTGTGGGCCTTTCCAAAATGGCTCAAAGTGGTGGCCTGAATGTAAATCCCTCAAAGGCCTATGATGGAACAACACTCACCCCAAGAGGACATGTGAAGCTGGGAGCCCAGTGAAATGGAAAGAATGAAGATCTAGATGGTAGAAGTTAAACAAATCAATTTTTCTCAGACAAAATAAATCTAAAGCTTGGTCTGGTAACCCTGCACATTCTAGAAGAGATTTGTAGGATTTCTCAGGCAACTAAGCTGTTGACTACTCAACAGACCCTAAAGATCACAATGATTACTTTACAGCTCTGATGACTTCTTGGTGAATGACATCCAAAGTAGATGAGAGTATGAGACCATCTCAGCATCTATTGAGGAAATTTCAGCTGCTTCAAGTCCAGCTTGAAAGACAGGATAAAGGAGCTGGGAAAGTAATCAAGAAAGTGATAATGTCTATAGAATGGATTAGTAGTATGGCATCAGTGAAAAAAAAGGAATGCTGGGAATATGCATAAATCCAAAGGATTTCAATAGATCTTTGAAGAGATCTCACTACCCGATACCAACCATCAAAGAAATTTTGCCATAACTTGCCAAGATAAAATACTTCACCATCTAAGCAGTAGTTCAGGAAAGGAGAGACCTGCCCATTGTTAATTCCATCTAATTTCATTCTACTTAACATCAATGAAATGAAAATTAGTTGTGTTGCCATCAATGGATCATGCCAAATTGCCAACTAGACTTTAACGATTATTCCCATTATTTCACAGGGCTTCAGATCTATACAGGTTTGGTTTTCCCTGAATCCCTTTCTCTGACAGCTTCTAGGCTTTTGAAACTCAAACTGAGTGCCATCTAATCACTGCATCTTGATTTAACTTGTACTTTAAGTGTTTCTGGTGTTCCATACTAAGCACTTAATCCTTGACTATGGTGACTCAAAAACAAAACAATATCATCTTTCACCGTAATAAGTACAAAATATTATGATAGTTTGTGGTCATAACATCCATGCAGAACTCGAGAGCAGGATTAGTTCTGTTCATGATTAAATCTAACTACCTGAGGCCCAGAATGCTATAATGAAATTGTCAAACTGCTTTTCTGGATGAGCATTTTAAGTCTGAACAGACATTGGTTTGAAATATTATATATTTTTAAATATAAATCTATACATAGAGAGTGTATCTTTGAGATATAGAAAAGAAAATTGGTTTGTTTTCAGATTCTGTGAGTAATTTCTTTTTTCAAATTATTTGAAACACATCTGTCACTTTGTTGAGATTTCTCACCTTTGACTTATGGTGTTGATAAATCTCTTTCTATCCCATAATGTTGCTCAGATAAGGCCAAATTTCTTTTCTATTGAAACTAGATTTAAATGATATTGCTTGTTTATGGTAAAAGGAGAGTGGGATATGTTTGTTTTCAGCCATTTAGTCCCTCAGCTTCATAATCACATTTAAACTATGGAGGGTGAGACATAAGATAATGAGATGAGTGAAAGGTAGTAACAGGGGAATTTTTAAAACTGAGTAATCCTTTTCCTCTTCCATAGGTTTCTGAACGATAATGATTTATATTTATATAAATCATTCGACTTAGAGAAAACAGTGCAGGATCCTTCGTAGAGGTGACACCAAGCTACAAAGGGACAGGTGGCCAAACATTTGATTCCTTAAGGAAAATCTTAAAGGCGGAGTTAGATGTGAAGACGTAGAGATGCATTTTGACAGCCATTCAGAGCTTAGCACTTAGGCAGCTAAATGGCTGGCAGCCAGTGGTGGAAAAATGAAAATCAAGGATATTTGAGAGGCCAAACTTCATATAACTGAATGTTCTGTTCCACCACATTACCATGTTCCTCTGTTCAACCCACTGAACTAAAAGTCTTTTCAGAGCCCAAAAAAATGAGCTGCCCTGCAGTCGTTTTATGCCAAAGCAGCGTTTGTCACCTAAGATTGGGATTTCTACCTTATCTGAGGAAGAGGTCCTGCCTTACAGAGCTGCCGGCTAGTATGATTAGCTGGCAGCTCTGAAATAGCAGCAGTGCTAGATGTGAGTTGTGGAAAGACCAGGAGCTGCACTTTCCAAGCCTCCCCACTTTCAAACATGTCAGTAGGGGACAGAAAATCCTGCCTGTAGAATCATTGAATCACGAATGAAAGTAACCTGTCAAGACTTTAAAGACTAAAAGACCCGCTTAGCTCATACCATTCCCTCACCCTTTCCCATTGTCCAAGATTTTATTTCCTTTCAGGTGCTTATCTAATTCCCTTTTGAAAGACATTATTAAATCCAGGACACACAGAGCCTGCATTGACACCAGACCTTATTCATGCTCAGGAAAAGGTCTGAGGACCAGAAACCTCCAGGCCACTTACATACCCTATGCATTCTGAGGGGCTCTGCAGTAGTGATCTCTAGCTGAGCTGAGCGCTCCTCAGCCTCTGTGTCATTCTGTTGCTCCTATTAGGTCAGCAATCAGCTCCATTCCCTCCTGTATCTCTTTTCATCTTCTTAGATAGGCAGCTAGAACGACCCACATGTCACCAGTAGCAGGGCCCGTCACTCTCCATGGAACAGACTTAAAGTGGACACAGAAGGAGCAAGAGAGATTCTTATATCTCGTAACTGTCATTGTGGCATGTCCTGCACTGAGACGCGCTGAATACAAATAATGGAGCACGTCTCAGTGTGTGGTGAAGCTTGCCTTCGAATGGACAGCAACTTGCTGAAGGTGCCGCACTAGCTGAGAGACCATAACACGTCAGGGAAAAGAGAGTATCTGCAGCATAATAACAGCGTCCAAACTCTGCACCCACGTCGAACACTGAACCTTACTCTGCATTCTGCTCTGGCCAGCGTTATACTTCATGATGAATGAAGTCTCAAACTTTGTGGCTCACACAGGAAGTTGCACAAATAATGGTTCCACTTCAGCAGCATCAGTTTGTACCATCATTGCTGATAACTTTCATAGAATCAGAGAATCCCTACAGTGTGGAAGCAAGCCAATCAGCCCATCGAATTCACACTGACTGTCTACACAGCATCCCACCCAGACCTAACCCCCTACCCACTCCCTGTAACCCTGAATTTCCCATGGCTAAACCACCTAGCCCACATATCCCTGGACTCTATGGGTAATTTAGCGTGACCAATCCACCTGTGGGAGGAAACCAGAGCACCCAGAGGAAACCCATGCTGACACAGGAAGAATGTGCAAACCTCACACAGATGGTCGCTCAAGGCTGTAATCGAACCCAGGTTCCCGTTGCTGTGAGGAGTAGTTCAAACCATAATATTATTAAGGTGCCCAGCTTCAATTTACAAGCATGAATGGCATGCAATAAATGGCCTTTGACCAGCTTCTGACCACTAAACATCCCTACGTATATGGAATGGGTGATCCAATTATTGCAAATCCAATGTAGCTGTGCTTTGCAAATGGTCTCTTCATGTTTTTGTCACTAAAATGTCTTAGCATCCAGCAAGCATGGACCCGGCACTATTGGCCATTACACCTGCACTTAGTTGTCCACCCTGGTCATCGTTCCAGCTATTCTAAGTAGCGTGTCGTAGAGAAGGGGAAGTGATGGTTGAGAATTCAGATTGCACAGGACAATGTCAGCATCGGGCCCCGCCTGGTAGCCAGGTACCCCAGTCCGATGTTCCCATTTCCCTCATATTACCCCAACAGGAAATTTCCACTCAAGGCCCGAGTTTTGGAGACCCACCGCAGTGAGCTTTACCTACAACGGTCTTCTCTGTCTCCCAAACTCCAGCATTACATCTTGCTGATGCCCACCCTGGTCTTTCGCACTCCTCTTATGGAGGCCATGACGGAGGTTACAGTCAATAACATTACACCCCTACCCCCATAGCTTACTATGCTCTCTGAAACTGTTCCAAATTCTCCCTACTCAATTTGAATCTCCTGTCACCATCTTCATCCCAACTGTTACAAATGCCTCTGCTTCCCTGCTAGCTTTCATGCCCCCAGTCATTCTGTTATTGATCCTCCTGCCGCTCTTAAAGACCTCAATGAGATGAGTTATGGTTTTCCAAACTGGTTAAAAAACATTAATCTCCATCAGTTGGCATCTTACTACTGCCTAGTGAGAATCTCACCATGCCTTTTTGAAAAGCATAAAAGATGGATTGAGATGATCTGTATGCTGATTTGGGCCTTGCCAGACAAGTGGGCCTTGTTCTTGACCAATTCTGCCGCACATCTTGCCATAGCCCATGTTACTCAGGCTCCTATAAGATTTTGCCCTTTGTTTCTGAAGATCCTTCATTTTATTTTATGTTGGATCTACTTGTTCTTCCTATCAAAATGTAACCAAATTTGAAAAGCTCAACATTCTCTGATTAATTCATGATTTCAGGAAAACTAAAGAAGTCAAACTAACTTTGTTTATCTTTTGTGATAATTTGTATTTCTGCTACTTTAAACCACTGCCACCTAGCTCTGCACACATTACATCACAATGAGAAAAACAGGTAAAAACTTTCCCCAAAAAGTTTCTCCACATTTCCTCTGCCATGACAGTAATAGCTTCCAATTTCTGCAATTCCTTGGGATCACTGCGTGTGATTAGCTGATGATGGATTGCTTGTTGCCATTGGCAATTCCAGTTTTAAACAAAGCTCAGAACAAGTAGACCATCATAGCCAAGATTTTTCTTGTGGAGCTGTTTTCACTAGAAAATCTTCTTTTCACCATTCTTTCCAGTTCCTGCCTGGTGCTGTTTCTAAACCTGCTCTGGGTGACTGATGTTGCATATTATTGATGGAAATTCCTTGTCATGTGATAGCTTATAGGGGCAACAAATTCCCACTTATACTATGCAACTGTTGTAACTTGAAACAGGAGCTGAAAGTGCTGATGTTGAGCAAACTGGCTTTTAACTGACTCCTTGAACTCCGGTGGCTGTTATGATTACAATGCACTTTACAGCGGTGCTTCCAGGATTTATTAGTTTCCATTGCATCCACTCTGAGGACGGTACCTTCCATATTAGTGCTCTGCTATGTTTTCCATTTTCCTCAGCTGAGGGACCCCCCCATCATGATTAAAGTGCCCTGCATCCCCTTGCCTGCACTTCTGCTTCCATCCCTTTTACCTGCCCCACAGAGCCACCACAAAGGTCACATCAGACTCCACATTCAGCAGATTATTGTCCTGTTTTCTTTTACCTTCAATCTGATGCCATCACCAAACACATCTAGATTGCTGAAAGGGTTGCCCATTACTCAGGCTGCTTTACCATTGATGGTTATGAATTTCTTGATTGTTGTTGGAGCAGTGCAGAGGGGAGAATTGGATCATATTTCAGACTTTGTGCCTTGCAAATGATGGGCAGATTGAAAGACAGAAGGTGAGTTGATTACTGAAGAGTTCCCAGTCTCTGACCACCTTTTGTAATTATAGTATTATATGGCTTGTCCAGCTCAGTTTCTGATCAACGTTAATCCCTAACATGTTGATAGCAGGTAGGTTTCACTAATACTTGAATATCAAGGAGAAATGCTTAGATTCTCTTTTGTTGGAGATGGTCACATCTGCCATTTGTGTTGCATAATTATTACTTCCCACTTACCAATCCAAGCCTGAAATTTTCTTCCATAGACTTTAATTTCACTATGGCTCCCTGATGCCATATCAATCAAATGATGCATTGATGCTAAGGACAGTCATCTTGCTTTACTTCTGGACTTTAGATCTTTTATCCATATTTGGAATAAGACTGTAATGAGGTCAGGAGTTAAGTGGTCCTGGCAGAAGCACCAGTGAGGAGGTTGTTGCCTTCTAGGAGCTGTGAATTAGCACTGTGGATGATATCTTCAATTACATGGTTGATGATCTAGAGAAGACTGATGAGTCGGTAATTGTCATTCCAAGCAAGGAATGACAAATGAGCGAGAAACAAGACAAAGGAAGCTGGAAAACAATGTCAACCAAAAACCAGAGAAAGGGATGCACTCTGCCATCCAGGTATGATATGGAAAGCATATCACTCATGTTCAGTAAATTGCTGCCTGCGCTTTACCTTTAATATTTATCCTGCCTTTCTCTTGATAACATTGTTCATAACTGAACCTTATTATGCTGATCCTGCTGTAGTTAAGGAGTTAAATTCCTGCATACTTCAATCTAGGGGGACAGTTCTAGAATCACAGACGCATAATACTTCCATTGACCAGTGACTTAGTCTGATACCATTAACAGTACCTCACGGTAAGGTCAGTGAGCGGAGAACAAGGGGTTGCTGGAACCTTCTAGTCTCCCCACTGCTCGTGGAGCAGTGCCCTGCTTAGTGCTTAATTTTGACAATGTTACCAAGACACGCCATTCATGCAGCACTGAAATACTGAAATATGATCTTCACATCAAAATGTGCACTGGGAAATGATTTTATCTGTTATTTTAGCAGATACATTAATCTATTTCAACTAAGAGGATAATGCTTCAGTTAAATAAGCAGACTGATAGGTTTGGTGTCAGAAAACGTTTGCCAGAATCTAGCAGGCAGGCCAGACAGTCTGAGGGAAAGTCCCTCTAACACCGGTCGAGGTTACAGGGACAGCCTTTGTTGCTGCTTTGTGGGTCTGACCATGGGTCATTGTGAGGTGTGATGAGATTCAGATAAATCATGATCATGCAATGGATCACATGACCCTGACATCTGTCAGCAAGAAGGTACCAATCTCGAATGAAAAGTGAAGAGAGAGGTCTTAGGCACTACACGAGAGAGAGAACTTGAGAACCTACTATGTGAAATATAAATAAAAGAGTACTACAGTAGAAAAGAAGTTGATGATTTTTAATTCAAGACAACGAACAAGCTCCCTCCAGGACAACTTGCAACACTCACAGCCCACAGATACTCCAGACTGGTGTCTCAATGCGCAGCTAACAGTCCTAGCTTGAAGCACAAGCTAGACTTCATAGATGTTCCCAGTCTAATGTTCCCCCTACTCCCCACCCAATACACCAGGGCCCCATCTTTCTGAATGTGGACTTCAGTTTGCTTTTGAGTTAATGGTGCAGCATTGTTTCTTTATAAGTTAGAGACAAACCTACAGTTTGATGCAGTGTCATTGCGGACTCTTCATTTTATTGGTAGATGAAGTGGTACAAATTTATGCTAGTGTTGATATTGACTATATCAACACATTTATACGATGTTTGTTTTGCCTCTTATTTCAATACAGGTGTTAATCCACTTTAAATGGTACAACACTTCTGCTAAAATAGCAGATTTGCTATTTTTTTGACAGCTGAAATGGACTGAGAATATCTGTGACATTATTTCACTACTTAATCATCCATAATACGTGCAGTGTTACCACAGATGTGTGTATAATGAGTTGATACTAGCATTCATACGGAAAAACAAATACAATTTGCTGCAAAATGTTTTTAAAAGGTGCTGAATATAGAACCTCAAGGCCTAATGCTCTTGATAAGCAAGGTTGAAAGTAACAGCTGCTTTGTGGGCTACTGCTCAGGACTGTCCAGCATCTCAATTTAAACAAACGCAGTATCAGTTTCAACAATGCATTTAGACTTATGCAAATATGTTGTGGCACATACTAAGGGTTTAAATTGTAAGTCTTCTTTGCAGGCTTCATTATAAATAAATCAGCTAAAACAGATTTTGTGTCTTTTAGTTGTACTGAATGCTGCACTAAAATACATTCATGTACTCTTACTAACATTTATACCCATACAGAAGTCAAGTTTCTAAGCCTAACTTTTTAGTCAAAATGTATTGGTTCCCTTTTTCAGGATTGATGTTTTAGAAGGATTGAAATTCACTGCCTCATAACTTTTAAACATTAATTCATGGGATGTTGGCATCACCGGCTAGGCCAGCAATAAATGCCCATTCCAGGGAGAAGGTGGTGGTTAGCTGCTTTCTTGAACTGTTACAGTCCTTGTGGTGTGGGGCCACCTGCAATTCTGTTAGGGAGGGAGTTTTAGGATCTTGTCCCTGCAACACTGAAGGAATGGTGATATATTTCCAAGTCAGGATGGTGAGTAACTTGGAGAGGAACCTGTGCATGATAGTCTGCCATGTATCTGCTGCTCTTGTCCTTCTGGATGGTAGAGGTTTTGGGTTTGGAAGATGTTGTCTAAGGAAGCTTGGTAAATTTCTACAGGGTACCTTGTAGATGTTACATGTTGTGACCACTATGTGCTTGTGGTGAACAGTGTGAATGTTGAAAGTGGTGGATAGAGTGCCAAGCAAGAGTAATACTTTATCCAAGATGATGTCAAACTTCTTGAGTGTTATTGGAATTGCAGTCACCCAGCCAGTATAGAATATTCTACCATGCTCCAGAATTGTGTGTTATAGATGGTGAACAACCACCGGGGAGACGGGAGGTAAGTTATATGCCATTGACTTCCTAGCTCCTTAGCGGCTCTTGCTACCAGAGTATTTATATAGATGGTCTAGTTCAGTTTCTTGTCAATAGTACCCCCAGGATGATGATAGTGTGAAATTCAGCAGCGGCAGAATATCAAAGGACATAGGTTAGATTCTCTTGTGTTCGAGATGGTCTTTGTCTGGCACTAGTGCAATGTGAACATTACTTGCCACATAAACTCAAATGTGGAAGTAATCCAGATCTTTTTGCGCAGGACACGGACTGCTTCAATATCTGATTGGTCCCAAAAAGAGCTGAATGTTGTGCAATCCTCAGCAAACATCCCCACTTCATACCATATGATGGAAGGCTGGACATTGATGAAGCAGTTGAAGACGGTTGGGCCTAAGTCACTCCCCTGAGGAACTCCTGCAGACTTGTCCTGGAGCTGCGATGACTGATCTCCAACAGCAGAATACATCTTCCAGTGTGCTGGGCATTTGTTTTCTGATCAATAGAGAGATTGCTGCCGATTCTCATTGACTCTAGTTTTCCTAGGAATCTTTGATGACATACTCCATCAAATGTGGACCTTCATCAGAAACCGGAAACTAGGCCTGAAACGTCAAGCTTTCCTGCTCCTGTGATGCTGCTTGGCCTGCTGTGTTCATCCAGCTCCATACCTTGTTATCTCGGATTCTCCAGCATCTGCAGTACCTATTATCTCTTATCTCTGGTTAGGGATAGGATGGTTTTGATGTCAAGAATGTTCTGTACCAAATTTTGAATTTTGAATTCTGACCCAAATTTGTTTATGGTGGGGAGGCAATTGATTAATTCATCCAAACCTGTGAAATCAGTACTCTTTTGTGATCTCTCAGTTATGAAGAGTCATATACCAATTGACTTCAATGATCCTTCTCCCAAAACCAGCCTTCCTCTGTTGAATTTTTTCAGTCTCTGGTACTGAGATTCTGAGCTGGCTGAAGTTCTTCAACATATTTTAGAACTTAACGACAAAGCATGCTTTTGCGCTCAGAAGTGAAAAGTGTTGTATTTTAATAGAGTACACTTTTTTCTCATGATGTTAGTCTCTGTAATTTAAGAGTACTGTGGATGCTGGAGAAATTAAATAGAAACATACAGTGTTGGAGTGACACAACAGGCCTGGCAGCATTTGTAGAGCTATTAGAACACTCTTGGTGCATTCAATTCGATTGTTTCGAAAAAGTAGCACCAAAGCAATTCTATCAGCTTTGTCATCTATGATTAAACCTGATAAGATGACAATGTTATCCAAATGAATATGTGTGAGATGAAAGCATCATGTGTGAGTCTACCTTGGTACAACATTTAAAGGAAAAGTCTATTTCCTGCAGAAACACAGCTATCATCTCTGGCATGATTTGAAGAAACTAAAGATCATTCAAGGTAGAGGGATTTTCAACAGCAACATCATAGAATGTCTTCTGCCAGGATATTCAGGAAATCAAAGATCCACCAAGATTCTAACAGAGCAATGAACTGAACCTAAATGTTTTGTGAGACTTGCAACTCAACCAAGTCATCAACCATTTACAAAGTCAGAAATTTGGGGAGAAATGGAATGGTGGCAAACCTACTTAATTGAAACAATTCTGTAACAAATTTCATAGATAGATAAAGCTTGGGTAGAGTTGTTGTATAAGACAGTAACCGAGTGAGTTAACTGACATCATGAGATAAGCCCCATCCATCAGGAATTAAGGACTGCAAACAATGTCTTGCTGTATTTTGAGATGCTCGAGAGCTAAATCTATGTAAGTAGCAGGAATGCATATTTACTTATTAGGTCCAGTTTAATGTCTCACAGGATACTCTAATTCAACTATTGAGTACATTGTAATAAACCTATTCTGCTCATCAAGATCAAGCCTCCCTTCTGCCGAAGATTTTGTGTGTGCACCCTTCCCCACTTGGTATCAATACTATGGACTAATGCCATTAGGAAAGATTGGCGGCAGTGAATCTATCCAAAATATCTCAGATGGTTCTGTTGGATGTGACCACACATATACATGGCTTATTTATGAGGTTGCCGATAAGACCAATTTTATAATGTGGAACTGCAGGAATCCCAATGTATGTATTGACCAGTGACTGGTCAGTTTGTGGTAGACAGTAGTTGACAAAGACTTGCAGATTTCACAACTAGGACATTGAGGAACAGAAGTTCATTTGACTCTTCCATTTCCAAAGTGAACTTGAGCTGAGCATGAAGCCCAGGAAGACATGGAAGGAAATTTCACATATAGCTGCAATGGACAAACATATTATAGTTTTTTGAGGGTAACAGGAAACAAGTAGATGTAGGATAATTAAATTTCCAGAAGTTATTTAGCGCTGCACAAAAATACCGTTAGAATCAACAATGCTCATGGAGTTGTGGTTGGGTAATGTAGCAACATGGATAGAAGATTGGTTAACAGACAGGAAACAAAAAGAGGACATAAATGGAACATTTTCAAATTGTCACAAGGAACAGACCTAGGCCCTTAGCTATTTAGAGTCCTTATTAATCACTGAGACCAAGATGCAGGCAATAAAATATCAAAGTCTGCTGGTTTTGCAAATTTAGGTGGGAATTTAAACAGTAAGCAGGGCAGAGAGAGGCTGCAAAAAGTATATAGCCTGGTTACCCAAATGAGAAACAAGATATCTGATGAAGTATAACATGGGAAGTATGAGATTATTATTTGGTTTCATGATTAGAAATGTAGAAAATCTTTCAAAAAGGTTGAAGTATGTGAATGTTGATGTTCATCACGATTTGGATGGATGTGCTCACACAAGGAACTCAGAAATTTTGTATTCAGGTGCAGCAAGCAATTAGGAAGTGAAATAGCATGTCAGCTTTGATTGCTTGGGGATTGAGGTACAGGAATAAAAACATTTTACTGTAAATGTATAGGGTTTTTGATGAAAACATGCCTTGAATACTGTGTATAAATTTGATCACCATATTTAGCAGGAACGCCTACTTGCATTGGAGGCAGTAGAGCGAAAGTCTCACTGGATTTGTTCCTGAGAAAGAGGGTTGTCCTCTGAGCAGAGCTTGAGTAAATTGTGCTCATATTCTCTGAGGTTTATATGTTTGAAAGTGATCTAGTTCATAAAAGGTTCTGAAGAGGCTTAACACAGTAACGGCTGAAAGATTGTTTCCATAGGTTGGGCAACCTAAAAACATGAGGGTGCAGTTTCAGGTTAAGGGGATGACAATTTAAGACTGAGATTAGGAGAAATTTCTTCATTTAAAGGTTTGTGAATTTTCAGAATTCTTGACCCTAGAGTGTAATGGATACTCCGTTGTTTGCTATATATGCGGATAGACAGATTTTTGATGTCTCATGGAATCAAGAGTTATAGGGAGCAGATAGGAAACTGGAGTTGAAGACCAAGATCAGCTATGAGCATGCTGAATGACTGGAAGGCCATTTTGTCCACTATGTATTCTACCTCTTACGTTTGGTGCAGCAAAAGTCACATTCAGAATGAATCTGAAAGGTGAAGGTTGCTTTTAGATAATGTAGGCCAGTACTAATTGCTGCTTGACTGGTACAAACCTACGCCCCCTGCTCAAAAGTCACTCAACAGAGCATTTACTATCGACTGTATGCTCCTACAATGGTATTGGTCATACAGGGTAACATTTGCCTGCTTCAGAAAGAATAAGCTTGATTTAATCATACATTGTAATCCTATACCTTTTTCCAGGGATGATCCTATTTTTCCCCAAGCAAATTACAATAGAATTATTGTGTAATTAGGACATCTCTTCACTGTAGAAAGTTACACAGACACATTTTGAAGCCACATGTGTTACAGTTATGAATGGTATCTAGGATAACAATAATTTTCAGAGCAGACTGCTGGCTTCTGCTTGTGATCAGGATCATTAAAAAATTGACTATTACGGGAAGCTTCTAATAACGTTTAGTCATGCCAACTATAAAAACTCTTTTCCTCAAAAGATCATGAATTCCAGGCAATAACCTGAAATAACTTCACAGAGGCAAGTATCCTGTTACCAAGCCACCGTTTATTTACACATGGAAGGTCCTTGATACAGATCCAGCTCCCTCAGAGCAAGCTCTCAGAGAGTGAGGATGTCTGACAATCCTGTTTTTTTAATCTGTCAGTCAGGACTCCCTAATTGAACCAGATTAACAGCCTTAATCAGGGAGCCACCTGCTGATCTTGTTACAACCACAACAGCCTTCCCATTCTGAGTTTGCAGACATAGGCCGGTTCTTTTCTTTTTGTAGCTCCTCCTAGGGTGTTTTCGCACAGCGTTCCCCTGATCCTTCCTCAGATGGGGCGCGTCTTCCATAACGCTTCTTGTGCCCAGAACATCTCGGAAGAAATTCATTCTCTTCTTTAGATCGCAAAAGTGTCAAGTCAGCGACATCTGCCATGTCTATCTCAGATTCTGAGGTCTCTTCAATGCTTGACGAAGAGGGAAATCCCATGGTTCCATCAAACTTTCTGATTATTCAGAGGAGCCAGGTATGTTTTTCTCCTGCCCCATTTGCAAGTTTGCAGATTTAATGTTGCCCCTATGTTTGTTCAGGACCGTCACACCTACCTGAACGTTATACATCACTGGACTTGACCTTGTGTCGACCATGCCTCTTGTCTTTATTCAATAATGTGGGCATTACTAGGTAGGCAGCATTTATTGCCCATCCCAAATTGCCCAGAGGGCAGTTCAGTGTCAACCATATTGCTGTGGGTCTGGAGTCACATGTAGGCCAGACCAGGTAAGGATGTCAGTTTCCTTCCCTAAAGGACATTAGTGAACCAGATGGGTTTTTCCTGACAATCAACAATGGATTCATGGTCATCATTAGATTCTTATTTCCAGATATTTTCTATTGAATTCAATTTCCACTATCTGCCATGGCAGGATTCGAACCCAGGTCCCTGGAACATTGTCTGGGTCTCTGGATTAATACACAGGCCCATTCTAGTGGTTCCTACACAAAGCCTCATCTCATGAAGTAAATTGTCTCTCATGCTTCATGGAGTCTTGTGTCTGGCATTGATGTTCCTGATGCCAATTCACCCTCCTCTTCCAGGTCTGGGAAGATCAGATTTAACCCTGGTGCAAAGCTCTCTCCACGTTAGCAATGTTGTTGGAGCTATCATTGTAGTTGCATGAGGAGTGGTCGTATAATCAAATAGCAATGAGGGCAGTTTGGTAAATAGTGAAGTTGTAGTTTGGACTGCTTTTTCTGCAAGATCTTTGAATGATGGCTGATATGGAGGTGTCCTTATATGTCAAATGCCATTCAACTTTAGGAAATACTCAAATTCCCTGGTGTAAAACAAAGGCCCGTTGTGTGATCAACACTTCCAGGAGTCTGTATATTGCAAAAGATGTCTGCAGTTTTTCTATCATTGTCCCTGCATTCGACAAATTAGCTCTATGGATGTATAGCCACTTTGAGTGGGCTTCCAGAATGACTAAGAACATTGAACCCATGAAAGGGCTGACATAGTTGACATGTAACCAAGTCTACTGTTTACCCAGCCATTCCCACGAATGTCGGGGAGCTGCTGGTTGTAATTTCTGTCCTTGTTGGCATCTGGGCACTGCCCCACCAACACAGCTATGTCTACATACAATCCTGGCCACCAGACATAACCTCTCGCCAGCATTTCATTTTTGAGACCCCTGGATGGGCCTGGTGGAGTTCAGCTAGTATATGGTGGTGACCTTTGCTCAGGACAATCACACTTACTCCCCATAATAATACACCATCTTCTGCTGTGATCTGGTCTCTTTGGGTCCAAAAAGGTTTCAATTCCGGTTGTGACGGCCCTTTGGTTTCACCTGTCACCACCAGCTGCTTCGGTTTTGCCAGGAACAGATCTTTCTGTGTCCAAAGTCTGATATTGTCAGCTGTGACTGGAAGGATGTCCAGAGTATTTCAAACTGGTATGGGGTCTTCCAGTGGTGGTGCCACTGGCAGTGTATCTGCCAGTGGGAGGCAGATCAATGCAGCCGCCTTCACTACTTGGCCTCCTGGATGGTGTTCTAACTTGTATTTATAGGCATTTAATATTAGAGCTCACCGCTGAATTTGGCCTGAAGTTATGGGCACCACTGCCTTGTCCTCTTTAAGTAGATTTCTCGGGTTTTGGTTCGTTATTATTACAAATATATATCCATGAAGGTATTGATAGAACATCCTAACTCCAAATATGACCTTAAAGCTTCATCCTCTGCCCGGACATATTTACGATCTGCATTAGCCAAAGTACAGGATGCATTCGCAATTGGGCGTTTCTCTCCACTGGGCCACCATTGGGATAATACTACTCTACTACCACATAGGGAGTCAATGCATGCCAATGCCAGGTCTCGCTTGGGATCATAATGTGCCAACACCTTCAAAAATGATAGCTGTTTCTTCACTTCCCTGAAAGCTATGGCTTGGCTACGAGACCATTTCCAAGGCTGACCCTTTTTTAATAGTTGATGCAACGGTGCTATGTTGGAGGCTAAGTTATGTATGAACCTTCCATTAGAATCCGCTAGTCCAAGGAAAGACCTAGGGACAGAGATGGGACCCAGGGCACCTTTGATCGCCCTCACTTTATTTTCCAATGGGTCTAATCTATCGACTCTGTAA
Organism: Ginglymostoma cirratum; assembly: GCA_024137785.1. Lineage (NCBI taxonomy): Eukaryota > Metazoa > Chordata > Chondrichthyes > Orectolobiformes > Ginglymostomatidae > Ginglymostoma > Ginglymostoma cirratum. The sequence continues at coordinate 4,113,587 of JAHRHZ010000032.1, forward strand.
CCCAAGTTGGTCACTGGAACCCGAGCCTGAAACACACATTTTCCACTTCCAAGGCATATGCCTGCCTGGGACAAATGTCTAAGGACTATGTTCAAGTTCACTAAGTGTTCCTTATTGGTTTTCCCTGTTATTAGCGCATCATATAGATAAATGGCAACATGGGGTCGAACTTATAAAATATTCTGTATTGTCTGCCGGAAAATTGCACGGGCTGACAATACCCCAAATGGGAGTCTTGTATATTGGAACAAGCCCTTATGGGTAGTAATCATAGCATACTTTTGGGAATCCTCACCTAACCACAATAGCAAGTACGCATGGCTCGTGTCCAGCTTCGTGAAGGACAGCACTCCTGCTAACTTTGCGTATAAATCATTTATGTGAGGGATTAGACATTTATCCAATGTGAAAAGCAGTTTATCGTATGATTAAAATCCTCACAAAGATAATCTGACCCATTGGGCTTCACAATCAGTATGACCAGTGCTACCCATTCTGCAAACTGGATTGGTTTGATGATTCCTTCGCTTTCTGGCCTTCTGATATAACCCTGTACTTTAACCCATAAGGCAAATGGTACTGGCTGGGCCTTGCAGAAACATGGAATTGCTTCCTGGTCATGCAAGGTGGCCTTGGCTCCTTTGACAGTACTTAGACCTTCCTGAAAATTTTCCAAGTTTTAAGTTTGGTCTTCGTTTAGGCAGCCATTTTCCAATGAAAAATGTTGAGCCAATCAAGGTAAACTTTTGTCAACCAATTTTGCCCCATCAAGCTTGGGCCCAAGCCTTAAACTCAGTGGTAACTGAACCAGCTGGTTTTCGTAAGAGACTGGAACCGAAGTTGTACTCTATTCTGTAAAGGTTCCCTGCTATAGATTCTCAGTCTAGCTGAGGTACTGTGCGCAAACTTAAGAGTTGGAATCCAGAGTAAATTTTGTTAAAGGCTGGTTCTGAGATCACTGACATGACCATGCTGGTATTGACCTCCATCAGAACAAGGTGACCATTTAACTAGACATTTACTTTGACTTGTTCTGATTTGGATGTTGCTAAGTAATTTAACTGTTCTAAACTACAGAGGGTGGATTTTCCAGGGTTTACACTCTCCTGGATACAGGCCTATGAGCATTATAATGGTTTGCCAGCTCAGCTCCTGAAGAAAATTTTAACTGTTTGACTGAGGCTTGGCTTTGTTTTGGTGTTTTTCTGTGGCTGACCTGGAGTCCCTCTGTTCAGGATATGTCCTGAGTTAGGCTATGCAATTGCTTTCACTCAAGTGGTGTTCACCACGCTCAGTCATACTGGCAAGGATGTCCATTTCCATTGGAATACCCTTCAACTCACATGCTCCACTTACCGCATTTTCTAATGATAAAGCCAGTTGTAGCAGCTGCTTGGAGGCCAGTTGACCTTCAGCTAGTAGGCACTTTTGCATAGTCACATCATTAATCCCACATACCAAACAGTCTCTCAGCTTCTCACTAAATGTTAAACCAAAGTCACATGCCTCTGTCGGACGTCTTAACCTCGTCAAAAATTCTGGTACAGGTTCTCCTGGTTCTTGAATTGCCGAATAAAAATGATAACATCTCAGAGTTAGAGGAGGCTTGAGGTCATAATATTTCTTATTTAAATACATAAATGCTTGAAAGGTTTTAATATCTGGTGCCTCAGGAAAAGTTAGGCTCCTAAGTAGTGAAAAAGCTGTTGGTCCACAAGCTGTCAGGAGAATTACTTGTCGCTTTCCATCTGCTCCAATGTTGATGGCCTGGAAAAACTAATACATTCTTTCCATATACTAGGCCCAGTCTTCAACAGCAAGGTCGAACAAGTCAAGGTTCTCAAATAACAGCATGATGCAGTTCTTACCCCAACTTAAAGGTGACTGTTTCGAGCAAGTTTAACTTCAGGACCTGCTTTACTCTCGTTGCCACTGAAATAAGTCAACAGAGGTCAGTATCCCATCACCAAGTCACCGTTTATTTACACATGGGAAGTCCCTGATACTGATCTAGCCCCCTCAGAGCCAGCTCTCAGAGTGTAAAATCTGTTTATGTCTGTCAGCCAGGGCTTCCTGATTAAATCAGGTTAACAATCCCAATCAGGGAACTCATACTGTACGAAGTCCAACTGTCTGGCCTTGTTACAATCACTACATAACCCTTCCAGTAATATAGCTCAGACCCTTGCCAGGAATTATTAGTCTACACAGGGTGAGTTATTTTTAGCTAGATGTGGTTAATTTTTATAATGATGTTTCAATAAATATAGCACTTCTTGATGAAAGTAATTGTAACAACATAATTTGGAGTCGTTCACACTTTAATGATGGAAGTTTTTTCCAGGTGGAAAGAAAATTTTCAAGTGAATGTTTGCTTTCAAAAGTGTTTCCCTTCATTTTTGACAATGAGACTACATGGTAGCACAGTGCAGCCGAAGCAGCAATGAATCAAACACTCACTACAGACTAACTTAGCCAAATACCAACGATTATACAGTCCAAAAAAAATCCAGATTTTATTATTTTCATTTTCAGAAAACGTCAAAGAGCAGAGACCCAATTAATCTTAAAGCACAACCGCCTAAAAAAAGTAAATAGGTTGACAGCTCACAGTTGAGTAGACAAAACAGCCATTTTAAATGATTTCATTTAACCACTGGTTAAATCAACTTCCTTTTAAACAAGTTATTTCTCTTAGGCAGACCTTTTCCTTCAATACTTCAGAATTTTCATTCTATCCTATATTGTTCTCTGGAAGAGATATGTCCCTTGTCGTAAGATGAGATCTACACTCTTTATTGATTGAACAGAAACACCCTTTATTAAAAACAGCTATTTACAGAAGATGTAAGAGAGGATATCTTATTCAAAGTCCTACAGACCCAGGCTGCAGTTTCATATGGTCAGATGTAACTATGACAGGTCTCTTTATTGACATGCTCAATAACTGTAAAGCTATACTTTACTCTACATCCTGAGGACTAACAATCATTTGCTTATTAAATCTAAACTAATTTTACACTATGATACGAAACTCACTTATATTGGATGGACATACAATATAATACTACACCAACTAGAGATTTACAGGCTAAAACAACTAGCTAATTGGTAGGAATAGGTGACAACACTCCCTCCACATAATCCTGAACACGAGTGCCCGCAAGGCTGTGTGCTCACTCCCCTACCACACTCCTTATACACACCCGACTCTGTGCCCAAATTCCACCCCAACTCCAGTTACAAATTTGCTGATAACACCACCACTGTATGTCAGATCTCAAACAACAACATGACAGAGTACAGGAAAATGGTTACCTACTTAGAGGCATAGTATGAAGACTTTCCATGAACAGTCTTTCCATGAACATCAGCAAGATGATGGAACTGGTCATTGACTCCAGGAAGCAGAGTGGACAGCATGCCCTTGTCTTCATCAATAGTGCTGAGATGGAGGTGTTTGAGAGTGTCAAGATCTTGGGAGTAACGATCATTGACAATCTGTCCTGGTCCACCTTGTTGATGTAACGGTTAAAAAAGCATGAGTTCCTCAGGAGGCTAAGGAAATTTGGTATGTCCACAAAGACTCTTACCAATTTTTATAGATGCACCATAGAAAACATCCTATCTGGATGCATCACAGCGTGGTGTGGCAACTGCTCTTCCCAAGACTTCAAAAGACTACAGAGAGTCATGAACACAGCCCAGTCCATCACACAAACCAGCTTTTCATCTATTGACTCCACCTATACCTCCTGCTGCCTTGGGAAAGCAACCAACATATTCAAAGACCCATACCATCCTGGTTATATTCTCTTCAACCCTCTTCCATTGGGCAGAAGATATAAAAGTTTGAATACACGTATGAACAGATTCCCCACCATTATCAGACTTTTGAATGGACCTCTCAAATGTCAATTTTGATCTCTCTCTCTGTATCTTCTCTGTGGTTATATTCTGCACTCTGTTCTGCTACCCTAAAGCACTTTATATGGCACAATCTGTCTGTATAACATGCAAAACCATGTAATAACAATAAATCAAGCAAGACGAATTGCAACAAACTGCGGGAAATAGCAGTACAACGTAGAGGTAATATTTACATAGAGAATATTAAAGGATTTATTATTCTTAAAGCAAACCTTCTGAACAAAGGTCTGGCTAACGCAGTAAACTCAACTTCCGAGGAATACATTTCCAGTTGAAGGGCATTTTTCAGCTTTTAGCAAACCTCTGATATCCCAACTCTCCCAGCTTTTAAGTTTACAGCTGTTTGAAGCAGTAGGTAATATTGTTCCCAGATGTTCTCTTCCACAGGGTTTTATCGTAAAATGGAGTGGATAGACTCAGCAAAAGACAAGGTTGATTTCCATTGAGATGCATATCAAGCGGACTGGTCAACAGCTTGGAATCATCAACTTTTATGATCAGACACGATTGCAACACAGGAGTCAAGTTATCACTGCTGATCACACTCCTAGACGGTTCACTGATAGGGAGGGAGGTTTGAAAAAGATTTAAGACTTTTAAACTGATAATTGCAGTTCAAAGATGTTTAGCTTATTCTCAGATTAGCAAAATCTTCAGAGGACCCCTGGAGAAACATCATCAATGACTACAAATGACCATTCAAGTCAATTCCCCAGGGTTCTTGCTGATTTCCTGCTGAATCTTGAACAGCGTATTGGGGGAGTACTGCAAAATTCTGCCCATAATACTCAAGCTTAAAATATAAGGCATGTAATGGGTAAAACTGACAATCTACTCATTGTTGTACTTTTTGCCTTTTTTATTTCTCTACATTCATGAATTAGGTTCATTACCCTTTCCCTGTCCCTATGGCCTAGTTCCTGATTGTGAGCCAGATAAAGTGCACCTTCTACGATATGCTTAACCTGGCTTGAAAGCATTGTTATTTGCAGGCTCAGGTCAGTAACTAGGCCCAAAGCACTTTAGGATAAACTATCTCCAGGACTAATCTATTGGCCTTGTAACAAAAATAGGCTTGTTTCTCTGGTTTTTGCTGCCTCTAACTCCCCGAGCCTCTCATAGCTCCTAAGTACATCCAGTCAACTAATCTACAAATAAACTATCAATCATCCCATTCTCTCAAGAACAGGTGGACTTTGAGGTCTCTTAATTGAGAAATCAATGCCCAAAGAAATGACTTTCCACCTTTGCCATTGTAATGGCTGACAATATCTGCTCAAAAGCATATCAGTGAACAAACACCGACACAAGTTTGAAGGTACTTAAACTATAAATTGCAGACCTATGACATACAAACCATTGTGGCCATTTCAGGATAGACAGGCCATGTTTGACCTATCAACTGAAAGTGCAGCCAAGGAGTAGCTGAGATATGTTCGTTCTTGTTTTTGAGAGGCTACAAGGAAATGGAATGCTTTTCTGGTTTCCATCATAACATTATGCATTCATGTGACTCTGGATCACATCTACATTTTGAGACAGGGCAACCTCCCCACCCACAGGGAACTGCCTTTTACAGCTCAGAGTTTGGTCAGGCCATTGAATTTAATGGTGTGCTGGAGCCTTTCACACTGATTCCCATTCACAGCACACCAGCCGAATGTCTTCACTCTGAATTTGCTTCCCACAGGGATAACGGGGCAACCAACTGGTACGGTCCTATTAGATGATCTACTGAGATGCACAATCCACTGTGGCTATCAGGCTAATTGATCAGTTGACAGACCACCACGATTATTAGGTGACTGGAACAATCCTTCAGGACTCTTGAATGACTGACTTGTGTGATTCACTGGTACTGTCAGGTGAATGGCTGACAATCTCTGCTCTGGCTATTGTGTGATCATTTGGAACACTCCATTGGAAATTCTGGGTGACTGCCTTGAGGCTCTCGCGGGATTCCTAGTCTGTTTAGTGGGAATCTACCCCAGTTTATCCTGTGCCACCAAAATTTTACAAGTTTTGCTCATCAAGTTTAAGTCAAATGAAAACTAACTGGTTATTGTAACTGCTTTTATAGGAACAGAAGGCAGCCATTCAGTCCCTTGAGCCTGTTTTGCCATTCAATGAGATCATGGCTGATCTATGGCCTACCTCTATGTCCCTGCCTTTAACCTATATCCCTTAATACTTCTGTTTAACAAAAAAAAACAATCTCAGACTTAAAATTAACTACTGATCTGTCATCAACTGCCATTTTTGGAAGAGAGTTCCAAACCTCTACCATTCGTTTTATCTAAGAATGCTTCTTGATATCTCCCCGAACAGTCTGGTCCTAATTTTTTACCCTATGGTCCCAGTTCTATCTTTTCTATCTTAGTTTACTTCTTATGATTTCAAATCTGTAGGGGAGGCATGTTACAATATAAGTAGCCACATTCCGTTTTATATTGACCTTGGATTAAAATTAGAATCAGTGAAGAGGGTTGTAAGCAAAACCAAGGGATTGTAAAGCATTTACCATGAATGGCAGGCAGTATAATGTATATTGCCAATGTAAGGCTGAGGACAGGTACGTGGGAGGATGTGAAAGATAATATGATCGCAGGCATGATGAATTACCTGGTGAACATTTGCATTGTTACATTTCTGAATTAGTCACATCAGAAACCAACCACAAAGGGATATTTACTGTAAATAAGGGCTGATTCTTATAATAGCAACATGGTTTTTACCAAACTCATACTATTCTGTTAATTTTAGATTGGAGTGTGAATAATAATGATGGCCACAATTTGAACAAAAATAATAAAAAACTTGGAATAAATTATTATCTCCTTATGTGAACTTATATATTATGCTTTGAGTGGATCCGGTTGTAAATTACCAGCCCAATATGTACACTGGGTTTTAACTCTTCCCAGTGGCCTATTTGTGTTAATAGACTACATTGCATTGCACCTCCAATCTGCTTCAGTGAGAGGAGAGTTTTATACTGAAATAGAACTGAGGTAAATTATAGTTTGTATTTAAACTTTGAAATTTATGACCTATGCATAAGGTATGTGCATTTACAGCTGGGATGCAAACAGGACTTAAGAGAAAGTTATTAACATGGTGGCTCAATTTTCCAAAGCAACGTTGATTTTCACAGCATGTCAGCCAAACTGCAAACAGTATAGGCATGAAATCCAGCTGCGTAGCAGTGCTGGAGGTGATGCAGCAGAGGACTAGGCATGTTTGCCAGGGCAATTTAAATGGATTTGCCATGGCTCGTGTGGTGAGGTCTGCATGCTTCAACAGGAAAAACCAACAAAATTTGCAAATGACACTTACTGGTCTGATGCATCTGATATGCCCACTACATTTGGTTACAAGAATCAGGTTTTTTTTACTGACATTTTTTCCCCCGGGGTGTCCATGTGAGTATGTGCCAAAGACTATGAAGCAACTCTATCCTCATGTTACGTAGCATAACTTTTATTTAATCCCTCACTTGGGTACCATTTGTCCTAGTACTGCCCTTGTTTACTGCTGTGTGATCAGGCTTGAGACCGCAATGTGGACCACGAACTAACATACCTTAAAGGGGCAGGCATCCAAATTACAGATAGATATTTTCTAATCAACCTGTTCAGAGATGTTCTAACATGTATCCGGAGCAGGTAGGACTTGAACAAAAGCCTCCTGGCTAAGAGGTAGAGATGCTACCATTGTGCCACAAGACCCCCTCACAAATAATCTATAAGGTTCCATAGCTCAGTGTTTAAAGCACTGGTCTTGTAAACCAGCGATTATGACTGTGTCTCCCTGGGGCGTGTGGCAGAATTCACTGCCACAGAAGGCTGTGGAGACCAGGTCTTTGAGTATATTTAAGATGAAGATAGATAGGTTCTTGATTGTCAAGGGGATCAAGGGTTATGGGTAGAAAGCGGGAGAATGAGGTTGGGAAACTTACCAGCCATGATGGAATGGCAGAACAGACTCAATGGGCTGAATGGCCTAATTTCTGCTCCTATGTCTTATGCTCGTATGGTTATTTTTGACGTGTTTTTTGACTGCAAAGAGTCTGGAAGTACTGTAGAGAATGTCTGAAGATTTAATATGTTTTGATCTAGGATTTGCTGCATTCTTTGCAGCGTGCTCAGAAGAAGGGCAAAGGAGTAGGCTCCAACAGCTACAGGAAGCGCCAGCTGAAGTGTTTGTGGGCATGCAACACTATGAGAAGGTGGAACAAAGAATGGGGAGACAAAAAACTGCACAATCTGGAACTGAACTTCTTTATGATTCTTGAAAATGATGGGAAATTGTCTGACAAGTCAGCCAACGCACCCTGCATCTTGATATGTGTCATCATCAGTGTCATCCTGTATGCTAAGCCATTGAGATCCTCATCAGAATTGCCTGTTGAAAAACCTCACCCTTCTGTGAGTTGGCAAATTAACCATCTATTAACCCTGGCTTGTTTCTAGCCCTATCATACCCATGAGACTTACCATATGCTATTCCTAACTCTATGCTAGCGTTTAGCACTGTATTGTGCCAATATCTGAGCTGGTGGCTGTGAGTGTCAGATCAAGTAAAGGTGATTTTTCTTCAATGCTATTGCTCTCTCTTTCCTCCTGGTGCAAGAAGAAAACTTGAGTGTCTGAAAGTCGGAACTCTAAAGGGGATGGATGATTTGAAAGGAAGGAAGATAATGTTTATAAGAAGTGTTCTGTGATCTCATGATTAAGAGCATGCTCACTCATCCACCAATACTGACAGCCTCACAGCCAGATAGCAAGATAGAGGGGAGCTGTGTATGGAAAATGGGCATGAGGTAGGAATATGCCAACACTTTCAATATTCTGAGTGATGTTGGATGCTATGAGTCTTACCTCAACTAATCCCATGATTCAGTCAGCCATCTCTCTTTTATTGTGTGGCTTGATGCTGCACTGTGAGCTTGGGTTCAAGACAGATTAATCAAAGAGAAGACAATGTCAAGAACAGTCTTCAGGCTAAGACTGGAAAGTAACTATTTATTACACATTAATACCAAACATCGCTGTACATGGTAATCATGGATATACCAAGCTCTGATCTTATGGTTATATTAGGCAAATGTTAAATTATCTCCTTCATGCACCTTTGTCCTTCTGCTCATCTTATAACTCTAGTGTGCATTAATCTAATTTGATGTGTTCAGTTCTGTTCTAATTCCACGCATACTGCGCAATTTATTCTCAGCTCCATTGTATCAATGCAAGATTACTCTAGGGTCCTGAGCACAAACACAACAATCTCCTTTGTAAGATTTAGGAGATGCAGGTACTCCTGCTTCTAGGCAGTTCAGTTCTGTTCTCTCTTATTGTCTACCACCGAGCCCTGAAAAAGGAAAAACAAATTTTTGCAGCACTGTTTTTTGACAATGTACCTACTTGAATAGCTGGAGCTATGGGTGGCAGCAGTGGAAAGTCTATGAGGGTGAGGTGGAGCACATTAGACACAAGTCATTCTTCTCAGTGAATATACTGAGGGCTGTATTGTATTGAATGGCATGGGGATTGAGTTGTGATGGTTACATTCAAGTGTATTTATTGACTCTGACCACCACATTAGACGTCCTGTGGCACTGTTGGCAGGTCCTTTGATAGAGATTCTGCAGTTCACCTCCCTGGTAAACTGCTGCTCGCACTTCCTCCTGCAAGTCCTCGTACGCTTCCTTCTACTCCCCTATCACCTCTCCCAACACCTCCCCCTCTCCATCCCAACTGACGTATGACCATGACATCTTTTTCTTTCCACCTTCAATTGTAATGCCCCCAGTAACACATCTGTCACCCTGGATCTCTTCCTCTGGCCTGTGTTCACATTTAACCTACAGCAATATTCTTTAAGAGGCCCAGTCTGCCTTTAAGAAGAATAGGCTGTCTCCAGCATCTGGTTTCTAAACAATGCCACTCGTCCCCTGGAGGCACATAAGTGCCTGGGAATGTTTGGAAGAAACCAGAAGAGTGATTCCTGCTTAGAATTGGAGTTACGTTTACTGTCACGTGTACTCAAGTTACGAAAGAACAAGAGTACAGTGAAAAATGTACAATGTTGCTAACACATGGCGCCATCTTAGGTACAACATTCTTAGGTACAAATCTTGTACCTAGGTACAAATGTGCTTGACCACATGCTACATTCAGTCAAATGAGATGAGTGCGCAGAATTTGTATGCTTCCCACCTTCAGTTCACTTGGCTTAAGGGTGCCACAAATTATGACTCCCATACACAGGAAGGAAGCTGAATCAATTTCTAGCGCTACAGCTCAGAAAAATATGAGTCATAAAACATTTTCGAAATGAACCCTTGAGACTTCAGCAGGTTTTCCTATTTCTAAATCCTTTAAAAGGCTATGCTTCCTTGAATTGTGACGCATTATTGAATAATGACAGATCATTTATGTAAAAGTTAAAAGAGATAAACTGCTGCAATAGAATAAATATATTTCAGTTTTCCACCAACCCATAAATGTGGTGAACTGAAATAGATATTCTTCTGATATTACACACATATACGTCAGTTTGATTTAAATAATTCTAATATATGGATAACTAATATGAGAAGTTTTGTAATGCACAGAATATGTTTGCTGCTACCCAGAAAATCCTTTCTTCCTATCTGGGTCAGTTAGCAGTAGGCGCCTTACTTTGCTCATAGAATATAAAGGGGAATCCTAATATAACACAGAAGTATGAATATTTAAATTATTTTTAAAAAAAGTCATTCACAGGATCACTGGGCCACCATTTATTTCCTATCTCTAGTTGCCCTTGAAATGGTAGTGTTGATCTTCCTTCTTGAACTGCTGTGGTCCACATGCTGTAGGTAGACCCACAATGCTGTTAAGGAGATAATTCTGGAATTTTGACCCAACGACACTGAAGGAACGGCTGTATATCATCAAGAAGATGAGTGGCTTGGTCAGGGACCTGCAGGTTGTGGTGTTGCCATGTATCTGCTGCCCTTTCCCTTCTAGATAGAAGTAGTTGTGGTTTTGGAAAGTGCTGTCTAAGGAATCTAGGTGAATTTCAACATGTTGAACTGCAAGCTATATAGAGAAAAACACGACTCAAACAACGTTATTATTGTGATAAACTCTTAAGGCAAGTAAAAATTCAATAACACATTGCCATTAGAGGTAATATTATTGAGACTTAAGGAAGGAGTATTATTTTGGGATCCAGGCCATGATCCTTTCTGGGTCCCCACCCTACATTGTCTGGTGCCTAAGGCCCAAGGTGATTTTTGATTGCAGCTCAAACAGTGCCGAGAGTAGGTGTTCACTGTCCTAAACAATGGTGGCTACAGTCCAAAGGCCAGAGAACTAGTAAAGACCTTCAGGCCCTTAGAGATTGGCAGCTGCACTGTCAGAGGTTGGTGCAGCTGATGTAGAGGGCTCCCCTAGATGGAAGAAATTACATTATCCTCAGATGGCAAACAGATACATTGGAGACAGAGAAACTTCACACAGTACCTTGTGGCCATAGCTGCAGTCTTCTGGCAAAAGTATCAAAGCAGTGGGTGGGTTTATAAAAATAGTTGAGTCTCCCCAGTCTGCCACTGGGAGGTCAATGGGATAGTGTAGTAGGTAGATCCACATTCTCGTATTGAACATTTACAGGTTTAATTCAGCATACTTTTTACAATGGATTATAAGAGAGGAGATCTTCAGAATCCCTGCAGACACAGACTCCAAGAACGTCTCACACATTCACACGTATTCAGTAGCTCATCTGAGAGCAAAGGTTTGGTTAATTCCTTATTGATGGTTTCGGGTTGATGATTGGATGATAGATGGTTGGCTGGGATTCATCTGCCACACGGGGCCTGTTGCCAATTGCCAATTAGAAAATTTCAGTCTGTATTTTGTCAATCATAATAGAACTTGTAAGGAAGTTAATTGACAACCTGAGCAGGCATGTAGCTATCATCAGTCCCCAACCATCAATAAATGATTAACCAAATGTTTATTTTAAAGAATAGCTACTGAGTATGTAGCTCATTTCTGGAGTCTGTAGGGTTTTGAAGATGTCCTCTCTTACAATCCATTGTATTTGTTCATTTAATGTTTGTATCAGAGTATGGATCTAATTTACCACACCATCTACTTTTCAAAGAGCACGGATGCGACAAAAGGTCAGAAACCAGCAAGCTAATTTTCCAGTGTTTCAACCTCTAATCCTGCCACTAATGCAGATCAAACATTGAGGCCTTACTGTTACATTCTGGGGTTGCAGATTTTGCCAGTGGCTTTCAAAATGGTCTCTTTTGCAAATCAAATGGCCTCTTTTGCAAATCCAGATACACTGCAGTTACAGTCCCCAGTCACAGCTGTGGGCAGGTTACCAAACACCTCTGTCCCTCATGGAGACTATCATAGTATAGCTACTCTCCTTTTTAATTCTAACAACACACCACAACACCTGCAAAAATGGTCCATTGTGTTTCCAGATCCTGCAAGAGCAGAAGCAAATGAAAAGCAACTCATTTGCAAGTTTCAAATGGCACTAATGCTGAGCTATGTCTGTGTGTGTTTGTGTGTGTTTGATGGGAGGCAGTGGGGGTGGCTGGAGTGTGGCAGAATGACTGATTTAGGGCTTTGTTTCAGCAACTGAACACATTTTCATGGATGAGTGTGTAGCACAGATGTTCAGTAGACCTGTACTATCCAAGTTTCCAGAAAATACATCAAATCTCATGTTCCAGCTGGTTGACAACTCAAATGCCTGCAAAAGCTGCTGGGGTATGTATGACGCACTCACACTAGCATGCCTCCCAGCTTGAGCTGTACATGGACCATTTTATCGTTTTAAAAGATGTAATAACAGAGCACATGGAAGAGAGTGACAGGATCAGACAGAGTCAGCATGGATTTACGAAAGGGAAGTCGTGCTTTACAAATCTGCTGAAATTTTTTGAGGATGTAACTGGTAAATTGGATTAGTAGGAGCCAGTAAATGTAGTGTACATGGACTACGGAAGGTTTTTGATAAGGTCCCACAGAAGACATTAGAATGCAAAATTAAAGCGTATGAGATTGGAAGTTGTATACTCAAATGAACTAAGATCTGGTTGGCAAACAGGAGGAATAAAAGGTCTTTTTCCATGAGATAGGAAGTGACTATTAGGGTACCACAGAGATCAATGCATTGATACTAGCTAGTCACAATATATGTTAATGATTTAGATGAATAAACTACATGTCATATCTCCAAGTTTGCAGATGACGCAAAGCTAGGTGGGAGGGTGTGCTATGAGGACAATGTAAAGAATATTCACTTTGGACAAGGTAAATAAGTGGGAAAATATATGGCAGACCCAGTAAAATATTGATAAGTGTGAGGTTATCCACTCTGGAAATAAAAACGGAAAAGTAGATTATTATTGGATTGGTGACAGATTGGGAAATGGGAAGGTGCAATGAAACCTGGATGCCTGTGTACACTAGTTGCTGAAAGTAAGCAGGTATAGCAGGTGGTGAAGAAGGCAAATGGTAAAGTGGCCTTCACAGTGAGAGGTCAGGGCTAGACAGGGTAGATGCAGGAAGGATGTTCTTGATGACTGGGGAGTCTAGAACCAGGGTTACAACCTAAGGATAAGGCTAAGATAAGAAATTTTGTTATCCAGAGATTGTTGAGGCTGGGTCGTCAGAATCAGGATGTCCTCCACAAAAGGGGGGAGAAGCTGAGTGTGTGATTAGGTAACACAGAGAACATACATCGTCAGTGCTGTCAAGGACTGGGATGAGTGACAGTGAGTGAGGGAAGATGTTGCAGATAATCGTGAGAGTGGAAGAGTGTGATGTTATTGTGGGAGACAGGGGGAGTGTGAGGTATCAGAGAGAAGACGCTGGCACTTATACAGGCAGAGTGGGAAAGGTCATTACCCTTCTCCCTATTAGTACTGTGTGCTCCTTCAAGTGGCTGAGACTGATTCAACCTGGTGACAATCTCAGAACAGGCGTCATCTGCTATTGTGGCATTTGCTACTTGTCCTAGGGGCAAGACAAAGTGACAGCTCTGCACCCTATCCAGCAGAAACTCTCATTCTGAGTCGACAGGTGGGGCTTTAATTTAGCCCTTGTTGTTATGCCTGGGACAAATGTTGTGAACTGTGCAGGGCAGCTCCGGACTGACATTACTTGTCTGGGTGCACAACAAGCTTCTAAAGATGGCGTGGGCATAAGGGATTCACTTTGTGTCAAGTTCCTTGGCAACAGTGCCAAGTAAGATGAAAGTAGTAAGATGAAATCAGAATCAAGAGCGAGGGAAGCCATAAAAGTAGGGTAGATACTTAATGAGATGAGTTTGATAAGATACTGTGAGAAAACCTGCTAGGCCTTGCGACAAAATACCTTCCAAAAAACTTGACATAGTTCAGATTTAGTCAAAAACACATAAGTTTTAGCCAGTGATCAATACAACACAAATTCCTTTTGCTTACATTAAATAAGGTCCTGCATATTACTTTATTTAGCCTATGTATTTGTAAGTTGTATTTTTAATAACATAAGGCACATAAAACATGGGGTGTTTTGAATGGTTTTGCACCCTTATTTAAGGAAACATATACTGGCATTGGAGGCAGTCCAGAGAAGGTTCACTGGGCTGATACCAGGCGTGGAGGGACTGTTTTATGTGAAGAAGTTGAGTAGATTGAGCCTTTCCTCATTGTAATGTAGAGGGAATGTGAGGTGACCCTATTGAAACATACAAGATTCTCAGGGGAAATGACAGGGTAGATGTGGAAAGGGCATTGCGCCTTGTTGTGTCTAGGACCAGTGGGTATAATCTCAGAATGAGATGTTGCACATTTAAAATAGAGATGAGGAGGTATATTTTCTTTCAGAGAGTTGTGAATCTGTAAAATTCTTTACTACAGAGGGACTTTGAGGCTGGGTTAGTAAGTATATTCAAGGCAGACAGTTTTTAATCGCTAATTGAATCAAGGGTTATGGAAGAAAGGTAGTAAAGTGGATTTGAGGATTATCAGCTGAACCATGATCTCATTGAATGGCAGAGCAGTCTCAAAGGGATGAATAGTCTGGTTCTGCTCCTATCTCTTACGGTCTTATATATGAGCAACAGATGCAGTTAGACGTTTCATGCTGCTGTTTTGCAGTAAACTCATGAATGGATTGCTCCACTAGCAGAATAATGCTGTCAAACCAACAAGATAATCTGCCTACCACACAAATGAGTATTGCAATAAATGGGTTTCTGTGCCAGTGTGATGTCAGGTATGTAGCCCATAAGTCCAAATGTCTAGAGGAGAGTATCAAACAACATGCTCCATGGACCATTCACAATAGGCAACATGTTGATTGTGTTCCATCAGCCAAGCTTCCAAGAATAACATGTTCACAATTAGATGTGATTCTACTATTTAACATTATTTATTAAATAATCCAGGTTGTGGTGATGATTACAATGGAAACCAATTTATGATCATCAGCTTACCTTGCAGTGTAATGTATTTGTGAGCACTAGAAATGATACATATTACTACACAGGATTGTTTTATGTACACAAAAGAAACTAGTAATGATATTGCACCTTTTACTTTGTACCAAATTGGTCATGAAAACTGCTAAAATAGGATGCATTCCCGTAGCAATACCCTGTCTGATCTAGGAGATAATGTTGAGAGTTAACTGTTCTTGCTGCATCTTAGTACCAATGGTCTCCCAACTAACTAGCACCCTCTTCTCATGCTGTGTAAATTAGTGACCCTATTTTCATGTCTGTTTCTTGCTCCCCAGTCCTTGTGCGCAAGATGAAAAATTTCAACTTCTTATTTCCTTTTAGTAATTCTTCAGTTAAATATCTGTTGCCCAGCCTTTGGAAAGTGATTACATAAGCCAGCGTTTTTAGCCATAAATTTAAATACCTTGAAGAGGATCTCATAGAGAAAACAAAATTAGACTGTTGCTTTTGATACAATGGGGCAGTAAGTCAGGAAGGCACAAACTCAAAGTTATGAAGAGTAAATTTGGAACAGACATCGTAAAAGTCTTCTCCACTTAGATCAAAAGTTTTAATGGACTACCCAGGATGGTTTAGGCCAAGCCATTCAGCTCAGCTAAGAGACAGCTATATTCTGTAAAAAGAAAATACTTGCTTTGGAAGTCTAAGAATGTAAAATCAAAAAGTCTTTTGCCTTCCTCATTTGAACATATCTTTTGTTTGCTTGCTGTTTTAAATTCTGGAAACATCCTCTTTTTCAATTGGCTTGTTTTCAGTTTAGTTAGCAGATAAGTTCCATTGTCTTCCCACTGCCTGGATTTCAGTCCCTGTTGAACAAAGCACTTACTGTGTATATTAGAATATTATAAAATATCTTCAAGATGTTGCTAAGATTGCAAACACAGAAACTGCTCCAAATATTGTTCTAGTACTGTGTGATAATAGGCTTGGAATGCATTTGGACCCAACAACGCCAATAGCAATGCACCTGCAGCAGCTTTAGCATAAGGAAATGTTCTCAGGCACTTTACAGGACCAATATCAGACAGAGTTTGATATACAGTTATAAAGTAAGATTTTGGCCAATTTTTGCTGTCAACTGAATTTGACTGCAGCTTCAGGATTTAGTTTATGCACACATTAATTTAAGAGGACAGAAGTCTTGTAGGTCTTTCACTCATTGTTCTGCCACAGGCCGCACTATGGTCATAAACACAGTCACACATTGTTGCTTCCCGCAACAGCCAGCAATCAACAAAATCAATTATACGCCAAAAATATCCTTTTTCCACTCTGTTAGAAAAACTGTAGCAAGGGACACCCGCTCACTCAGGTGTAGCTCTATTTTTAAACAGTGTTCCGAGTAGTAACTTTGTGAAATAACAGCTTTGGACCTGAATGAAAAAAGGCATTGTGAGGAATTTGTTAAATGTTCCCATTGTGATGAATTACTAGAATTTAAAAATTCTTTCTAAAATTATTTTTATGATATTTTAGCTTCTAGATTTACTGCATGTGTATATCTCAATCTTTATTTTGCTTTATGCATTTTCTTTGGAAAATGATTTGATTTTAATGGTTTTTATTTCCTGGTTGACTGTCTGTGAAATTTCTAAAATGTGCTTGGCTTCTTGTATTGTTTGTGGTATCAGTGCACATTGGGAATGCCCATTAAAGAATGCCACAATCCATTGCATGGTGAGAGAAGTAAAGATCTCTCCCTGAGACTTTCTTCAAGGTCAGCAATGAGTCCTTGTGTTTCACTGCTGATTAAAAAATCAAGGACAATAAGATAGAGAGAGAGTAAGAGAGAGAAGAGAGAGGAGAGAGGACAGAGAAAAGAGAGGAGGGGGAGAGAAGTTTAAATTGCAATTCTAGAGTTTATGATCAACGCAGCCAAATGGACAGCTGTCAGTGTTAAAGCCAGAATGCACAAGGAACCAGAATTAGCATTCAGAGATCTTGAACAGTTGTAGGGCTGGAAGAGATTACAGAGATTGGGGCACGAGTGTGCTGAGGAGAGCACCAAGGGATTTGAAAGCTAGGATAAGAACTTTAAAGATACTCCTAAATGTCAATATGCCACTATGTCGTACTGGAGCAATACGATTGGTCATAATCAGATAATGGGTGCAAGAAACGACAATGTGGAAATTTGCTCATTCAAGAAAACGCTACTCAAGTCAACATGAAACCAAGCAAGTTTATTGATAATCACTTGTAAACAGGCAGTGATGGAAATATTTCCATCGAAACCTGAACTGGGAACTTTTCCATTATGAATTAAATTTTGCTTTAAATGTGTTGGGTACTGAGCAAATATTTATACTTATTATCATATAACTCTACAGGATACAGTTATGATGAACCTTTGATGATTTATCAAATAAGTGCTTGAGGTAAAATAGGAATACTTGTTTGACTTTCCTGTACAAAGTTTTCATTAAAAATTTGTTTTATTAATTACTTAAGGACTTGTGGGTTAGGTGCAGTGTACTTGACTAAAGTAAATGTGTCTGTTTGGGAATGTCATTAATGTTATCAAGAATAAATATGACTCATTTTGAACAGGCTATTAATGGTGATGCTTTGCAAAAGATCTATTTAGCAAATAAACTACATTGACATTTCAGCATGAGCCCTAAAACTGGAAGAAAAACAAAGTTGCTGGAAAAGCTTAGTAGATCTGGCAGCCTCTGTGAGGGAAAAAACACAGTTACATTTCAGATCCGGTGACCCTTCTTTTGGTTTTCCTTAAAACTGGAGATGCTGGTAGAAAATATTGCAGGCCTATTTTTGTACCAAGAGGAATATTGGCTGTGTGCAATGAAGGAGAAAGTTTGGTAAATTGTCGAGGACCTGCATTACAATTGAATCAGAAGTTTGCCAATATTTGTCTCATTGCTGAATGAGAGCTCACCTACTTAAGGCCTTCAATATAGAGTCTTTCTTTCACCCTTAAAGGCAACATGAATCTCTGAAAGAAGTGATGCAAATCAGTTGTAAACAACCTAAAGGCATCTCAGGAAATGTCAGATGAGGTAAATGCTTTGAGGGGCTTAAAAACACTAGGATAGGCCAATAAGCTGAGAGGCCAAGCACAAAGGGATTGTACTTAAATGATTTAATTTCAATATGAAATGTAAAGAGTTGTTAAAGGCACAATATGAATGCATTTAGTATACTTGCCTTTACTGGTCAGTGCATTGAGTATAGGAGTTGGGAGGTCATATTGTTGCTGTACAGGACATTGGTTAGGCCACTTTTGGAATACTGCTTGCAATTCTGGTCTTGCTGCTATAGGAAGGATGTTGTGAAACTTGAAAGGCTTCAGAAAAGATTTATGGGGATGTTACCAGGGTTGGAGGGTTTGAGCTATAGGGAAATGCTGAATAGGCTGGGGCTATTTTCCTTTGTACATTGCAAACTGAGGGGTGACCTTATAAAGGTTTATAAAAGCATGAGGGGCATGGATAGGGTAAATAGACAAGGTCTTTTCTCTGGGGTGGGTGAGTCCAAAACTAGAACGCATAGGTTTGAGGTGAGAGGGGAAAGATTTAAAAGGGACCTGAGGGGCAACTTTTTCATGGAGATGGTGGTGCATGTTTGGAATGAGCTGCCAGAGGAAGTAATGGAGGCTGGTACAATTGCAACATCTAAAAGGCATCTGGATGGGTATAATAATAGGAAGAGTTTAGAGAGATATAGGCCAAATGCTGGCAAATGGGACTAGATTTATATAGGATATCTGGTTGGCATAGACAATTTGGACCCAAGGGTCTGTTTCCATGCTGTACATCTCTTTGACTCTATATATAAACTTTATAAACAATGTTTTTGGTTGGCTTTACATGTGGCCTTCACATTGATTGATTGTTATGTACAATGAGGACCATTAACACAGCAATGTTGGTGTGTATGATTTGAGAGGACATTAAGTCAGCGCCTATGACAAAAAATGGCTGGCTACCAATGGAAATAGGAAAGTTCCTGATCATAGCCATGGAATCAAGTCTTATACCCATCTACAATATGCCCAGCCAAATAAAGTGGACCAGCCTGCACACAGGTGCATTTGGACCTGACCACTGGTGTCCAGCTCCGTACAATGGTCTAAAAATTCAAACAAGAATGATTAAAATATTACATTTTTTTTTGGACTGGTCTTATTTGTCATGCATATATTTGAATTGTTAGCAGCATTAGTGGACGTATCAGGTTGGGTGGGGGAAAGAAGTAATCCCTTAATTGCCACAAGCAAGTGGCCACCCAAGTTTCCAAGAAGTTTAATGCAGCAAAGATGAATTCAAAATGGTACATTCATCCAATGACCTAAGCCTTTCACTGCAATAACACATAACAGAGGGTGAGGTTTGGGGAGCACCGACAGTACAAGGATGGCTCATTGAAGTTCAACAGTAGGCAATCCCATCCGCAACTTGGTCAGACATCACTCACACTCCATCTAAATCACATAGAAACCCTCACTACCTCCACCCAACCCTTCATTCCCCACCCAACACAAAGATATGCACACAGAGCAAGTCTCAAACCAACTCTCCTTTAGGAGATATTAGTAATGCCAATGGGGCTTTAACTTATTTTGTTTACTTTGCCTAAATGCCTCTTCTGTCATCACCTCATTTTTCATTTCTCCCCTCGCAGACATGCTGTTCTCCGAAATCTCTAAGTTTACTTTTCAATGCTCCTCAACATTCTTCTTCTCCTGCCTACATCATGGGATTCAGTGTCTTTTCAATAAGTTGGCAGTGTATATTTTTGTCTCTTAAGTAAAACAATCTTAAAATAACTGAAGTATCTCTTCCATCCATTACTATTCTAGTAAGTCTTGTCTTCTCTCATTCAAGGCCTTGATAATCTTTGCAGTCCTCTCTTGAAAGCCCATGTTCATGTTGTGCTATGAACCAGGATTATCAATTTGTGATAAATGCCTTGCTTGATGTCGTAAGTGTGAGCCAACCTGTTTCAGCAGGCAGTGAGTTCCAGGTCCCAAAATATTTCCAAGCAATTTGCTGGCATTCCCACCTCTGAGTCCATCCACAAAGGCCTGAAAACTTGAAATGCAGAACTGTCTTTCAAGCTGCTACAGAAATGATTAAATTGACCCACTGATACAGATGTCTTCAATTCTCTGTCGTGAATTCTAAATACATTGTGATTTATACATAGGCTGAACTCAAAACAGCTAAGAAATAAAATGACATAATTCATCTTGACAAACATTCAATCCTAACAATTCAAAATACAAAGCGAATTGGAATTGAAAATCTTTCATCTAGCAAATGCAATTATTTCAGACAGAACAAATATTACATTATTGAAAATGATTAGTTTAGACAAAAATGTAGTTTTGTAAGTTTCAACATTTAGGTGTTAATTAGCCTTAATGATTTCAGAGATTGAACCTTTCAGCCATTGTGTTACAAATTATACAAGTTTCATAAAACTCCTGCGTGCTCTGCGTCTATACCACATTAATCTCTGCTCCTCAGGTGGAGATTTCTTGTGGTGCTGCAGTGGGAGAAAAATTTTGGCACAGACATATGGAATTTAAAAAAAAGATAAATGGCCAAATTTAAAATAAAGTACTGGTATTTATAGAAATTAGAACAGTAAGTACAAATGAATAGGCTAAGCAAAGCTTATTATCAATGTTTATTAACACTTTATCACATTAGTTAAAATTATTTATAATGTCATTAAATAGGTTTGCATAAGATCTGGAGTACCATGGTTAAATGGTTCCCCTCTTTAAGGCCTGAGCTTCAAATTGCTTGTGTTTGTTTCCTCTGGAATGAAGCCTAACTTATTAACATCAGTCACCACACAGTGTTTAGAATAGTTAGAGTGTGCGTGTGTGTGTGCGTGCGTGTGTGCGTGCGTGTGTGCGTGCGTGTGTGTATTTTGTTCCACAATCTTTGAAGTAAATTCAAATTTTCCCTTGGAACAATAATTCATCGAGTGGAGTAACAAATTTAATAGAAATAGAAGATGCCTTAACTATAGAACCATACAAATGGTACAGCGCAAAAGGGGACCATTCGTTCCATCTTGTCCAAGCTGACCCAAAGACACCCAGATGCCCTTTCTAATCCCATATTCCTGCACACCACCTGTAGTCCTGCATCTTACAGCACTAACGGTGCAGAGCCAGATACTTTTTAAAAGGTTCTGTGCCTCCACCAATAACTCAGGCAGTGAATTCCAGACACCCACCACCCTCTGTGTAATAAAGTTTTTCCGCATGTCCCGTCTAATCCTTCTACCACTTGGTTTGAATCTATGACCCCTGGTTTTTGAACTCTCTGCCAAGAGAAACAGGTACGTCCTGTCTTCTCTATCTCTACCCCCCATAATTTTGTATACCTCAATCATGTCACCCCCTCAGTCTTCTCTGCTTCAAGGAAAACAACGTTAAACTCTCCAGTCTCTCCTCGTAACTACAATTCTTCAGCTCTAGCAACATTCTAATAAATCTTGTCTGCATTCTCTCTAGAGCAATGACATCCTTCCTGTAATATGGTAATCAGAACTGCCACATGTTTTCTTTACGACCTTATCTACTCTACTGCTAACTTTGAGACCTGTGCACTTGTATGCCAAGATCTCTCACTTCACATACACTTCTCAGTATATTCCTGTTTATTGTGTACTCCTTTTTACTGTTTGACCTCCCTAAATGCATTACCTCACACTTATCAGAGTTGAACTCCATCTGCCACTCTCCAGCCGACTCCTCCAATTCACTTACATCATTTTGGAGCTTACAGTTATGCTCTACACTATCTCTCCATGGCCAATTTTTGTGTTGTCTGCAGATTTGTTATATGTATGTTCCTTTATATTCGTGCATGTCATATTTTCTCACCCATTCCACTTTTCCTTCATACATTCATCATACCATTTTCTTGACTGGATTCTCCTCCTTCCATCATCTTTCTGTCTCTGTATTGATTGACTGCTTTTCCTTGGTCAATCTAACCTCTAACTGAACATACAGTCCCAACACAACTGTTGCTCCCCTGTCTTCCCTAAACCAAACCCTGTGCGCAAATTCCCACCCACACATTTTAACCTGCTGTTATTATACAAAGAACTGTGCATGCTGGAGATTGGAACTTGTCAGTAAATGTGAGCTCTGGCTTTTCTGAGCCATCCATTACCAACAGGCTTCTCTCCCTTAATTTGCTAATTTTGTTTCTCCAACACTAACTTCCAGAAATCCCCTTCAATGCTTTTCATTCCAAGGAAGAACGGTTTCATAACTCTTTCACTCATACCTCACATAATCCAGAACCTGTCCGCCCTTCGCAACTCTGAGATACCACCTAGAAAGACAACAGTTTACATTTTGGCTTTACAAACATCATCCTTGAGATCCTTCACTTCAAGTTCCAATCTCCTGTTCTCACTGCTATATTGGACCATCCATAAAAATACTGTAATTACAAAAGCAGGTCAGAGGCTGGGAATTCTGTTGATCAAGTAATTAGTTGTGTAAGTTGAAATGAAAAGATTCATGTAAGAGTAAGGCAGAAGATCTGCCCACTCTGATATATAACATAGTCAATGTATGGTATATCAGGCATTTTGGGCAGTTCATGGCAGTAGGAGTAAATAACTGATTCTGTCACAGTCCATTAATACAGGCACCTTTGTCTCAGGTTCATAACTATTAGGGAAATAGACAAGACCCAAAGGTTAAAAAACAAACTTAAATGGAGAACACCTAACGTTAACGAGTTGAGCAGCGATGCAAACAAACCAACGTATGAAATAAGAGAAGACGTAGACCATTCAGCCCCTTGAGTCTGCTTATCCATTCAATAAGATAATAACTGATCTATTTGCGTTCTGAATTCCCATTCACATCTAGCCCTGATAAACATTGCTTTCCCTAACTAGAATCTATTTACATTGTCTTATAAACATTCAAAGACTCCACATCCACTGCTCTATGAGGCAGGGAGACCCGAAGGTACATTACTCCCTGCAAAAAAGTAATTCTTCTTGTACCTATCCTGAAAGGGTGACTCCTAATTTTAAAAGAGTACTTCTTAGCTCTGGACTGGCCTTCCAGAGGAAAGACCATTCCCACGTACACTTTGTTGAGTCCAATTACAAGCTCATGCACTTCAATCAAATCACCCCTTATTCTTCTAAATTTCAGTATAAACAAGTCTAGCTAATCCGTTCTATGTTCATAAGTCAACTACTCATTTTAGGTATCTATCTAGTCAATTTCCACTGAGCCACCTCCAAAGCGTTTGCATGCTTCCTTAAATCAGGAGACAAAAATGCCCACAGAGCCCTGTATACCTGAACTACAACATCTTTACTTATATGGTTGATTCCTTGTGTAATAAAGGATAGATGTCATTAGCCTTCTTGATTATGTCCTACACCTGCATACTAACTTTTTGTGACTCATGCAATAGAACATATAATTCGCTCTGCACCTTGGAATTCTGCTGTTCTTCTCCAGTTAAGTAATTATCTGCTTTTTTATTTATCCTGCCAAAGTAAAAAGCTTCACATTTACCTGCAATATGCCCTATCTGTCAGATCTTTCTTACCTTTCATCCAATCATGATTTCATTATGTCTTCTTCACAATACACTTTCCTAGCTATCTTGGTGTCATTGGTGAATTTAGCAATTTTGCCTTCGCTCCACTCATTTAAGTCATTGATATAAATTGCAAAAAGTTGAGGCCCCGGCACAGACCCCTGCAGATTCCACTTGTCACAATCTGCTAGTCAGATAAAGATGCACACTTCCTGTTTTCTACCAGCCAGCCAACCTTGTGTCCATGCTAATATGCTAGCCCCTACAGCGGGAGCTTTCAGTATCCTCAAATAATCTTTGCTGCCAGTAACTTGTCAAATACCCTCTGGAAATCCAAATTCAGTAAGTCTACAGGCTTCCCTCTATCCATGGGCATGATAGTCCTTCAAAGAATTCCAATAAAATGGTGAAATATGATTTTCCTTAATTTACCCACACTGACTCTTCCAGTTTACCTTGAAGTTTTAAATGTGTGGCTATCACCTCTTCAATGATCAATTCTAACATCTTTTTTATGACAGACTTCAAGCTAATTGCTCTTTTGTTTTACTCCTTCCATCCTTCTTCAATAGAGGGGTTATGTTTACAATTTTCCAATCTGGTGCAACCTCTTCTGAATCCAGGGAATTTTGAAAAATTAACACTAATGCACCTGCGAGGTCATGAGTCACTCTTTTTAGACCCAGAAACCTGGCAGCCCATGGTTCTATTAATTTGCTTAGCATTGCTTCTTTTATGATTGTAATTGTGAAATTCCTTTCTACCTTCCACCTTCAGAGAATTACTGCTTCTGCTGGAATCTTTTTGGAATTCTCTATAGAAGAGACAAAAGTAAAACATTTGTCCACTTCATCCACTGTTTCTCATCAGATTTGTGAGAAATGTTATAGCCTGCAGAATAACAGGGACTATAACAACATGAATGCAAAATTTGGCTGAATAATAGGAAACAGAGAGGAATGGTCGATAGATTTATTTGGATGAGGAAAGGTTGTACTTGCTGGTATTGGGACCCTAATTTTTTCTAATATATATATCAATGATGTCGACCTTGGTGTGTAGGGAGCAATTTCAAAGATTTCAGATGATACAGATCTTGGGAGTATTGTAATCTGTGAGGAGCAGAGTGGAGAATGGCCATGGACAAGTTTGTGGAGTATGCAGATAGATGGCAGATGAACTTCAAAGCAGAGAAGTATGAGGTGATGGATTTATTAGGATGAAAATGGACAGATAATATAAAATAAGGGGTGCAATTCTAAAGCAGGTGCAGGTTGTTGGCTGACCAAGTCTATCTGATCTGCTTTTGGCTAACTCGGAACCACATCATGTGGCTAGCAAATGAGAGCCATGCTACAGCAAGAAATAGCATCAAACAGATCACTGGGATGTGGAAGGAACAGTTCCGTTGCCTGACACGGTGCCAGTGGATCCTTTAAATTATGCTTTTGACTTTGATGGCTTAATGGGTGAGCAGACAAGCTTGCCATAATACCGGCAACCTGCCTGCTGACAGTTGTTTGTAAATTAGCATATTTATGGACATCTCTGAAAAGTGGGGTTGGAAGACAGCTATCCATGCACTTGTGGAACAAACTCCTGTCAATTGTTATGGACCATAACATTCAGCCGTTTTAACATTGAAGGACTCTACTAACAATGAGTTGAACTTCTGGGATAGCTAAGCTGAGAGTCATGAAGGAGACGTTCCTTCATGAAGCATTTAAAGAACAGGTGACTTGGAGAGATGCTAGCAACATGAATTTAGAAGTATGGGATAATTGGAGGAGACTTGAAAGGACAACCTTGCCAGAAGGGTGCAGAAGTCCCAAAAAACATTCAGTCCTCATATAAATCTTTGTAACAGTACTCACGTCAAATGGTTAATCTTCAAATAAGTATAATGACTTGAGCTTTTCAGGGATTTCTAAGGGATTTAAAAGTACAACAACTGGAACTAGGGTCAGGTGGATCCACTGACTATGCAATCATTGATTGGGGTTGTTAACTTGGGCCAATCAGGGACCCCTGGCTGACAGATATAAACAGGAAATTCAGAAGGTCTCCTCATTCTCGGGACTGGCTGATCAGGCTGTTCAGAGCCCATCTATAAATGCATATAGAAATAACAGGTGACTTGGTGACACTGTGCAGTTATTTCAAGAAGGAGGAGAGAAAAAAAAAACCGAAATTGCTGGGGAAACTCAGCAGATCCTGCAGCATTTGTGATGAGAAAGCAATGTTCATGTTTCAGAACCAGTGACACTTCAAGGGTCAGAGCCCTTGAGTTTCTGAAGCAACGTCTGTTTTTGTTGCTTCAGATCCCCAATATCCATGGCTCTTTGTTTTGTATTAGTGTTGGTTTTAAGAAGTTCAGTGTTGCATATAAATAACTGTTTATTATAATTGCAAGGTACTTAACATAACTGATAATTTGAGATAGTGTATTTATTTGGCTCAATGCTTTTTTCCATTTTTGTCTAGTAAAATTATTTTGTTTTAATCTGTAAACCCCATGTTTTCATTTCTTTAATAAATATTTGGGTTTTCAGATTTCTAAGCAAAGAAATATAAAAAATTACTAATCTCACAGCAGTATTCACTGTATCAATTGCTTTCTGGTGTGAATATTAAATGAGATTAAGTTACCACAGTCCTAGCAGACCACAGGTGGTGGTTTAACCTGAGGTGAACCAATACCTGAGGTGAGGGGTAAGATTGAGAAGGAGAATCCTTCATGTAACCTGATCTGGTGCAGGCACTAAACCCATGCTGTTTGAATTACTCTGCATTACAAGACAGCCTTCCAGCCAACTGAGCTGGCTAAACCCTGAGTATTAAATGTCACCAACGTAAAATAAACACTTCTGCATCAGTCGTCCCTCTGCAGTGTACAAATTGTTTCAATCCAGTGTCATTGCCCGCACTGCGCCAGGTTTGTAAGATACTCTCAATCTTTCACTTCTTCATACAAGAAACTTAATCTGTCCTTAAATGTTCCCAAACAAAACCCATTTATTAATCCACATTTAGGCAACAAAATATTTTACTTTCCACAAATATTGATGCAAAGACTCTGGAATGTGCTGAGCATTTCCCATACTTTGGGAGCTATCTCTCCCAAAAGGCAACATTGAGGAGGAGATCCAACACCTCTTCAGCTGTGCCAGCTTAGCCTTGTACAAACTATGGCAGTGAATGTTTATATAAAGGGCCTCCTAATACACAAAACAATTGTCTTCATTAGAGTCTCGTACTGCAGAAATACTTAGACTTTGTGTGATCAACACAAAACAGCGCCAGAGATACGCCACCAGTGATGCCTCTGCCTCACCTTCTGAATTTGATGGGGGTGGGGGGGGGTGTGACTAAACAAACACTGGTGTTGTTCTAGAAGCCAGTTCTGCAAGCATCCAGTTCAAACTGTTGCAAAACCAACTAAAAAGAATTAGACACTGAAAATAGAAATTTGGTGAGGGGCCAGGAGTCAGTCCAGTTGCTGGACAGCCAGCAGGAGACCAATGCTGCAAGGGCAGGCCTGCTACATCACATGCAAACCAGCTCACTCATGGAATCAAGACCTTGGGTGGTGGAAGTCCAACCAACATGTGCTGCCATTCAATTGGTGGTCTGCAGCTCTCTACTCAGCAACACCATGGAACAGGCTGTTTTGGCAAAAGATAAACATTCCCCCCATCTCCCAATAGAAAACAGAGTCCTAGTATTGTAGAGGAAGCAGGTAAGTAGTGTTGGGAGGGGTGTTCTTTCGTGTTCCCACTAATGCACTGTTAATAATGGGTCTATACTTTCTGCTTCTAATTTTCATCTAGATTTGGTTCCTTGGTACTATCATCTGAAAACACAGCATCTTTTTCCACATTAGAGCTGAGGACCCACCTCATAAGTACCTTTCTCAACTCTTTTGTTTCCTCTAAATTTGTCAAACTGTTTGTTCAACATCCAATACCAGAAGAACAAAAAAACACTTCTCCAACTAAACATAGGGAAGATGGAAGCCATTGACTTTGCTTCCAGCCGCAAACTCTGTTCCCTAGCTACCGATTCCGTCCCTCTCCATGGTAATTGTTCTGAAGCTGAACCACATTGCTTGCGAGAGATAAAAGGTACTGGAGATGCTGGAGAATCCGAGATAACAAGCATGGGGCTGGATGAACACAGCAGGTCAAGCAGCATCATAGGAGCAGGAAAACTTGACGTTTCGGACCTAAACCCTTCATCAGAGTTTAGGCCCGAAACGTCAAGTTTTCCTGCTCCTATGATGCTGCTTGACCTGCTGTGTTCATCCAGCCCCATGCTTGTTATCTCACATTGCTTGCGAGTTTAGTTTTGAGTTTGTCAAAAGTATCACTGCTCTGTGGCGGTTTTAAATCTGGCATTGTTGACACCACATGGTGTGAAATGGATTTTCCTTCCATGCTCATCTCAATACACCAAAGTGTACAATTTTGTTCTAATTTTGGCCATCTCTTCTTTATCGTTTATGTGTTGCACTTTGGTAGCATAGACAGGGCCAAGGGCTCAATTTCTAATGTCCACTGATAGCATTTAATTTGTTTGCTCTTTTTTTGTTTATATAATATGGAAATCAATCGTTGTCCATTTCTTGAAATCCTTGAGAAGATGGTGCTGAACTGCCATCTTGAACTGTTGCAGTCCATGCGCTGTAAATAGATCCACAATGCAGTTAGAGAGGAAGCTCCAGGATTTTGACCCAGTGACAGGAAAGGAACAGTGATATATTTCCACATCAGGTTGATGAGTACCTAGAGGGATCTACAGTTGATGGTTATCTGCTTTTCCTGCTGTCTTTCTCCCTCTTGGTGGTTATTATCGTGGAGTTGTAAGTAATGTCTGAAGATTCTTGGTGAATTTCTGAAATGCATCCTATAGCTGGTGTACACTGCTGCTACTGTAAATCTCCCAGAAATGGAAACATATTTGCTACATCTACCTTATCAAAATCTCTCAGCATCTGAGGTTTCAATTAATTTGTTTCTTTCTGTCCTCAGCTCCAGGGGTGAAGGAATGAGTCCTCTATTAACCAGCCATGATCAACTGCACTCACTTTAAATGGTCATGTGATATTAGAGCTGGATGTACCATAATTTCCTCCATCTCATTGTCTGTAAGAATGATATTAATCAAATGTGACTCCCATGAACATTGGCTCTCCTCCAGTTTTACTTCATCAGGTCCTGGCTGCCATCTTAGCTAAGTGTAAAGATTGAGTTTCTGGTTGACCTGTAATGAAAATTTCTCTTGTCTCAGATATCATTAGTCTTTCAGAGCTCTTTAACCTCTGAATTATCACATAGCTCCTTTAATCCTCTTCCTTTCAGGTGAAATCCTTAGAATTTACCATCTTTACTGTCTCATAAATCACTAACTATCCAGAACACAACTTTTCACATTTCCACCTGCATTATGCCTCTTACATGCATCTCCTCGCCATCTGTCAATTGCTTCCTTTGGTTCCCTGCACCCCATCAAATTAACTTATTAAAAGTTGAATGTTCTTCTTCCTGAGAAAGTGATGTGTGCATAAAAATAACTTAAATTGACAGAGAGTTACACATTGTTAACTAATATATGTTAATACTGTGTAATAGAGGAGTGCTATATCATTTATTTCACTAGTATCTCAATTTCATTGTGTTCTAACTAATTATAGAGAGTCATAGAGTTGTACAGCACAGAAACAGACCCTTGGGTCCAACTGATTCACAATGACCAGTTGTCCAAAACAGATCCAGTCCTGTTTGCCAGCATTTGGCCCATATTCATCTGCACCCTTCCTATTCATATACTCATCCAGATACACTTTAAATGTTATAACTGTATCAGCTTCCACCAGATCCTCTGATAGCTCATTCCATAAACACACCACCCTCTGTGTGAACATGTTCCCCTTAGGTCCCTTTTAAATCTTTCCCCTCTCTCCTTAAACCCATGCCTTCCAGTTTTGGGTTCACCTACGCTGGGGAAAAGACCTTGGCCAATCACCCATTCTATGCCTCTCATGATTTTATAAACCTCTATAAGGTCATCCTCAGCCTCCAATGCACCAGAGAAAACAATCAAAGCTTATTTAGCCTCACCCTATAGCTTAAACCCCCCCAATCCCGTCAACATTCTTGTAAATCTTTTCTGAACCATTTTAAGTTTAATGAATTCTTTCCTATAATAGGGAGACCAGAACTGAATGCACTATTCGAAAACTGGCCTAACCAATGCCCTGTGCAGCTGCAACATAATGTCCCAGCTCTTATACTCAATGCATTAACTAATAATGGCAAGTGTACCAAACAGCCTCTCCACTACCCTGCCACTCTACTCTCAGAGTCTGCCACTTTACTCTCAAGGAACTATGAACCTATACCCCAAGGTGTCTTTGTTCAGCAATGCTGTCTAGGACCCTACCATTAAGTGCATATGTGTTGCCCTGATTTACCTTACCAAAACGCATCATCTCACATTTATCTAAATTAAAATACATGTGCCGTTCCTCGGTCCCTTGGCCCATCTGATCAAAGTCCCATTGCGCTCTGAGATAACCTTCTTCACTGTCCACTACACCACCAATTTCAGTGTCATCTGCAAACTTACTAACCATACCTCCTATGTTAACATCCAAATCATTTATATAAACGATGAAAAGCAATGGACCCAGCATCAATCCTTCTGGCACACCATGGTCACAGGCCTCCAGTTGGAAAATCAACCCTCCACCACCACCCTCTGTCTCCTACCTTCAATCTAATTTTGTCTCCAAATGCCTAGCTCCCCCAGGATTCAATGTGATCTAACTTTGCTAATCAGTCTACCAGGCAGAATCTTGACAAATGCCTTGCTGAAGTCCATATAGACAATGTCTTATATTCAAACGTATTCAGGGTGGCGTTAGACTTTAATCTAAAACCTAGATCTCCTTTGACTTGATTAAATTATTAAAAGCTGGAACTGTTCCTTTGAGAGTGGACTATATTGTTAAATGCATCAGTTGTGAATTTGGCAAACTTTCTGATGGTTATATATGAAGATTAAAGAATGCCAGGTATCATGGTGAAGCTGACTAATATCCTTTCTGTTTTGTAATCCTTCCCTGGATCCTATCCCTCTAAAAATTAAAAAAAAATCTTTACTTTTGGCTGTTTTCCATGGCCATCTGCTAAAGGAATTAGATTTGAATTCAATTAGTATAACCTCAGACCATATTTTAAGTTGTAATTTGAACATATTTGAATCCAGGTGGCAACCTATAAATAATGCACACGTCCTTCTATTATCACATCAATGTTGTACCGGAAAGTGGGAAATGAATGTTGGAAATCAATCAGGAAGAATGTGGGATCATTTGAACATACAAACAAGGAATAGGCCACTCAAACTCTTGAACCTGCTTTACAATTTATAAGATTGTGGCTGATCTAATTGCAACCTCAAATCTACATTACCAAGAATCTTTCCACCTCCGACTTAATAAAGATTTAATGACTGTCCTTCTATTGCCTTTTCAGGAAATGTTCCAAAGACTCTCAACCCTACGTGAGAAAGCATAATTTACCCCACCTCTGTTTTAACACTGCCCTCGTGCCCACTTATTTTTTAAATAGTTACCCCAGTTCAATTTGGTCCCATTACAAAACATCCTCTCCACATCTACCGATACAGTCATACAGCACGGAAACAGACCCTTTGGCCCAATTCATCCATGTCAACCAAGTTTCCCAAACTAAACTAGTTCCATTTGCCTACATTTAGCCCATATCCCTCTAAATCTTTTCTATTCATGTTCGTAGTGACTGGATCCAGGTGGATCTTATTGACTATGAGATCCTTGACTGGGGTTGTTAACCTAGCCCAATCAGGCACCCCTGGCTGATCTATTTACACAGGGGATTCAGAAACTCCTCACTTCAGGGACTGACTCCAAGTTGGCTGGCCACATACTGTACACATATAAATAGACGGTGAATTTGTGACAGGACACCCAGCCCCTGTGCTGTTATTTCACTGTCCAAATGCCTTTTAAATGTTGTAACAGTACCTGCATCTACCATTTCCTCTGGCGGTTCATTCCACACGCAAAACACCCTCTGTGTGAAAATGTTACCCTTCAGGTCCTTTTTAAATCTTTATCCTATCATTTTAAAAAATATGCCTGTTAGTTTTGAACTCCCCCACAATTGGTAAAATAACTTTGTTAATCACCTTATCTATGTCCCTCATGATTTTATAAACCTCTATGAGGTCATGCCTCAACCTCTCAGGATCTTATATGTTTCAATCGATTAGTCTTGTGCTTTCCTCAACTCCAGTGGATACGAGCCTAGCCTGAACAACTTTTGTTTACAGGAGAACCATTCCATTCCAAATATAAGTTTAATAAACCTTCTCTGAACTGTTTCCAATTCACTTACATCCTTCTTTAAATGAGAAGACCAATACTGTACATAATACTCCAGAGTTGGTCTCACCTTAGAATTGTATAATGTAAAAATACTGTAAAAGAACTATAAACTGTAAACTATCATTGTTTCCTTTTCTGAAAGATAAATAAATGCATGAAGTAAGAATTGTTCCAATATACATGATACTTTATAAATACAGTTGAGTTTGCGGAGTTGAAAGTCAACTGACAATTGGACTTACCTCCAGCATCACATATAACAGACAAATCTCAAGATCAGTCAGTATTACCATTGACAATTCCTAATTATCTTATTCTTTCCCTGCAATGATAATTTGTTAGCGTTAGTGCCAGGGAGGAAATGGTTTGTCCATACGGTAGCCATTATTGGCAAGGAAATGTCAGTAAAAGCAGACAATATGTTTCCAGCCAAATGCAAAATTCACGCCAATGAGTTACATGGGAAATTGATGCGCTTAAGGTTGCATTTTTCAGAAACAGTAACAGATTCTGAAAAATTCTAAGAAAACTCAATTTAGCTATTATGAAGCTTGAGGGGTATTGGAACCAGCTACCATATCTGTAATTCTTATCTGTCACAGAATACCTCAGGTGGGAATTGCGCAGTTGACTAACTGGCACTGAAAGATCCAGGTTGGTCTGTCAATAATTTGAACAGTTGTAACCTTGGCTTGGAGCTAAATGACAGTTTACAAAACCTGTCTAATGTGAAAAGAAGTAGAGATAAGAACCATGTTGCATTAACAAGAGCTTCAGTTTTATTTAAAAATTGTTGAATAAGCAAATGGTTTAGGGGCAAAAGACTATTGACTAAATTTTGTGCTTCATCCTTTTGAGCTATTTTAGAGGTGTATCCCAACTACTAAAAGGATGCAGACAAAAAGACCTAAGACCACTCTTGTCACAGTAGCTTGAATCTTACAATTTTATGACTAAGACTGAGTTGCATTGAATTTTTAGAGGGATTTTTCATCACAAAGTCTAACAAGATTTCTCACCCCTTCTTGCCAAATGTGCCTCATTAATTATCAACCATGTCCCAATATCTGTTGTGGCTGATTTCAGCTCCATCTTATGATGCACTAACGGCGATTCTACTCACTGTAATCTCATTCAAATTCTCTCTTTTTCTCATTACAGGAGAAGACAGCCCATAACAGATCAGGCAGAGCCTGTACTGATGGAGGTGGGTCCAACATTTGTGTTGCTAGCCCCTGTGAGGACAAAATCCTGGTTATCACAGATGAAGACTGGGACTGCTCCTGCAGGGATGCAGAAACATCCATATTCTGGCCAAATGTGTAAGTTCCACAGTTCATCACACAGCAAGGGTCACATCAGCACTACTGTATCTTTCCATCATTGGACAGCACTTCTAACCACTGGCTCTCTCTCTTGTCTTGCAGGTTCTGAAAGTCTATCCTTGACCTCTGTGGCAACACATCTGGATCTACCAGAGGCTCCCTCCTCGACCTCTGAGAATGAGGGTTCTAAGGTCTCAGACAAAGATATAGCAAGGTTGCCTCATGTACCTCCCACCAGCCCAGATACTGACACCACAGTGGGAATTGTAGAGATAGAGAGTGAACACAATCTGGCGAGCGTCTCACTGCAACAGTTCCACACGTGGATGAGAAAGAAGCGCCCAGGCTGCTAGCACTTGAAGGACTGCCAGAGACCAGGCACCTGCTCAGCCCCAGGCAGGAGTCAGCAGTCAGAGACTTCACTCACATACACAGAGCTGAGCAGTAACGGTAGGCAGGAATGTTGAAGACAGTGTGCCTCATCATTGCAGCAAGTCAAACGACTGCCTCTGCCTCCGTGGACAGCTTGGCAGCTGCTATGGAGAGCTAGGTCGAGTATTGCCTGAAAGTCTGGTAAAGGTGGGAATCCTCAATATAGTTAAGATGTATTTAGATGAGTCATACAGCCATACAGCATGGAAACAGACCCTTTGGTCCAACCAGTCCATGCCGAACATAATCTCAAACTAAACTAGTCCCAGCTGCCAGCTCGTGGCCCATAGCCATTCACACCTTTACTATTCCTTATCCAAATGTATTTTAAATGTTGTAGTTGTACTCATATTCACCGCTTCCCCAGGAGGTTCATCCCAAATGCAAACAACCCTCTGTGTAAAAAATTTCCCCCTCATGTCTTTTTTAAAACTTTCTCCTCTCACCTTAAAAATATACCCCTTAGTCTTGAAATCTCCCAATATTGGGAAAAGACAACTACCATTAACTTTATTTATTCCCCTCATTATCTTATAAACTTCTATAAGGTCACCTCTCAATCTCCTACGCTTCAGTGAAAAAAGTCCTGGTCTATCTAGCCTTTCTTTACAACTCAAACCTTCCACACCTGGCAACAGCCTGGTTAACGTCTTCTGAACACTCTCCACCTTAAGTTATGAAGTGTCAGAGCATACTGGGCTACGGGCCAAGTGCTAGGAAAAGGAATTAGAATAGATTGATACGTGTCAAGGATACAATTGGTTGAACAGCGTCTTTCTATGTTATAAGAACCCCATGACCCTATGACCCTCAGTGTCTGCTGGAAAGGCACACACGTTTTCATTATATCACTCTGCCTATCAGTCCCCAGGACAGAAGGCATGGTGAAGGACCTTGACCTGAGTATAGGTGTCCCTCCTCTCCTCTCAACGAGACAGGGCTGTGCCAGGAGGCACCCACCAGAGGTAGAATCACATACATAGGCCTCTCTACACTTTCCACTCAGGATATTGCAGAAGTGGCTTGGCCCACCATCTCCAACCTGCCTGGGGCTCTCTGACTCTTGGAAGGTCAACTTTCCTCTGGAAATAAGACCCTCAGCCTGCCTTGACCACCTAGACACAAGTGCCTTCAGGGTCAGCCCACAGATGATGACAGATGAACACGATTGCTCCAAGTTAACTGCAGTTCCAGGGAGCTAACAAATAATGGGAGGGAGACAAAGAGAAAAACATGCTAAGACACTTTGGTGGCATGAGTTAATAAAGCTTGTACGTTAGTCTCAGTTTATTCGTAAATGTTATGATGTTAATTTTTCTGTGTCTTTCTGTGTCGGCACTAAAAGCATTTCACACCATCCTGCAGCACTTCATGGCCACAAATGAATTTCCACAGCAGTGCTGAGAGCCCACTGCACCATTTGGAAGCAGAGAGCACAATGTGTAGCCTTGGTATTAGGTTATCATGACACGTTTGGCCCTTTCACTCAACATCTCTAATGTTTGGCTGCCTCTGTGTGTAAAGATGTAGCTGTCAAAAAACTATCCAGCAGTGGCTGTGCCAGGGAGGTGTTATATACAGAGAGGTATATTGCTGTAGGGAGTATGAACATTGTAATGTCCTTTCCCTTTAAAAGCCCTATGATCAGTGTTTGCTGCAGCCCCCTTTCTCAAGCCACATACCTTGCCCACTTTGAGTGCGGTCGCATCCATTTTCTTCTCTATTGCAATTCTTGAACTCCCTTCTGATTTGCAGATGGCAGTGAGCCCTCCTTTGCTAGAAACTTCCAGCCTCAGCCTGAGCATACCAGTGAGCCCTCAAATATCCATATCCCCTTCTTGGTAGGCCACCTGTAAATTCCATGGGCCTCACATTGCCCCAGGACCGCACCACAACCTGCCTACATTTGCCTACATTTCCCACCAGCCTCTGGTATATAAGGTGACCATGCCAGGTGTGTGCATGCACTGTCTCCACCTTGAAGGCTGCTCCTAACCGTGAGTGACCCATCCTCCAGTATTACACTTTTGCCAGCCATGCTTTACCATGACGTCTCCTTACAAACCCTGCTTCTCCACCCCAACTTCACAATTGCACTGTCTGCTTGCCCAGAGCCTGCAACTCCCAGTCCTGAAGACTAATCTGCCCATGCTCTGTCCCATGGCAACATTTGGAACACCCTCTTCCCCCATAGTTTCTGAGGACCAGACAGACTGATCATGGTCCACTCCTTTGATTGACATGAAAGGACAGTGCTCCGATCCCTGACTGGTTCTTGTACATCTCCCCACCTGCATTTTCCTTACCTCAGACTGACCCTGGCCCTGACCAACTCCCTGGACAGAAGAGGCATGGGTACTCTGATTGATGAGACCCCAACTAGATTCTTGACTTTGGCCAAATCCCTTGACTGGTATTGACTTACCTTACTGTGCTGGGACTCTTGACCTCCATGGACTTTAGTGATGACTACTCACCTAAGGCTCTGAGATGTGACTGCCTGCTTTTGGGACTGTGCTAACTGACATGAGGTTGCAAAAGAAGGGATGCTGTGAGTATGCAGGCCAACACTATTAGGCATTTAGAAGTGGGTATGTTAAATGGCTTCCCTGTTCTTTAGCCTTCACATCCTCTTTCTCCTCATCTTAAGGTTGCCATTAAATGCATAGAGGACATCCGCTCCTGCTTGTACTCATTCCCGTCCAGAAGGTAAAAGGAGTGGAACTGTTTCTTCAACCTTGACATCGTCTGCTCGATAAGGTTCCTATGGCAACATGGTTGTCTTTAAATGAGTAAGTCATGGAATCATAGAATGATTATGACACAGAGAAGGCCATTTGACTCATTTTGTTCATGCTCTTCTCTGCAAAAACAACCCACCTAATCTCATACCTCCAACTTTTCCATGTAGTCCACTAGAAAGCTTCTCCCCAGATAATTATCCAAATTGCTTTTGTAAGTTACAATTGAATCAGCCTCCAATGTATTTTCAAGTAGACTACTCCAGACCCTAACCACTTGCTGCATAAAGAACATCTTTCCTCATGTGCTCACTATGTATAGTTTGGTCATGGACAGAAGTTATCAGTGAGGTTCAATGTGAACAATTCCTTCCTGCACTCGCCTAGCTTTAACAAAGTGGCTAAAAAAATTGGTGGATTAGAGTATTGGCAGAGCCTGAATAGGTTGTAGCTGCTACCAGAAGAGCAGGCGAAAACCAGCATGACATTTCAAGTGTGGTTCAACTCAGAACTCTGAAACATCAAAGCCAAATATGAACAGGCGATGACGCCCTGACAAATCCATGTTCCTGCTGCTGTTGGTTCTCTCTGCTCAGAAAGAAGATGATGAAGTCCCCTTTCCTGGCAGCAATAGACAGCAAACTATGAGATGCTGGTTATGTTGCCCTTTTCAACTGTCAAAGTCCAGAGCGACAGTCATCTTCGCCACCACTGGCGGTGCTGACCTTATCCAGCTTTGAGGTAGCTAGAGAAGTGTAGTTGAGAATGATTTCTAGCAGCTCTGGTATTTATTTCTGTGGTCATGCAGTTCTTTTTAAAGGATATTTAAGACGAGTGATAAATAATAGGTCAGTTTCCCTGTAGTCTCATAATTCCGTAATTCATTGTCACATTCAAATATTTCAGTTAAAGGTGATTACGAGGATGAAAGTGTCTCTGGATAAAATACATTTACTATGGAAACCCACTTTTGTGTAACATGTATGATGTGCACATTGAACGGAAAATATGCAGTTGACATAAAATAAGTGCACACATTCAGTGATATCCAAGACGTTAGCGAAACTGGCAATGGGAAGAGCTGTTGCTGCGTCTTCTAATATAGAGCTTCTAAACAGTGCGTTGCTTACATTCTGAATACAGGTTAACATTTCTCTTTGGCTCACAATAACAAAGTCACTAATAGCTAACTGGAATAGTCCACTAGAGAAACTATGTAGTGAGCTGTGACCTTCACAGTCACAGATAGGTCAGGTCTAATCATAGAAGCCGTAAAACAAACTGCTACCATTTGGCTCACTTCAACAATTGCCCTTCTAGAAAACTACAAATTACTTATTCATGGTTGTTCTGCGAATTTATTATGTTTTGGCTCTACCTTAGATTCATTGCTAAAAGGTGTTAATACCTAATCAACAGATGAATGTTTAAAAAATTCATATAATATCCTTATACCACTGTTTTAATGCAGTCATTCATACAGGTATATCTATTCATAGGAGGTGCTTGAAATTCATATTTCAACTTGTTTTTGGCTGTTGAGATTCCTGTTCTTTCGTGTTGCTGTAAGTGGCATGGTCCTTCATTTTTCTGAAAAACAAACAGCGACCAAAATAACACCACATTCCAAGTTATGCTTGGCAAAATATTTATCTGTTAATGCCAGTTATGAACTTGCAGTATAGCTAGAACTTTCAGAAGAGTCCTTTGGGCACATTTGGGCATTGGAATAGGATGGGAATAAATGGGTATGAATTTGGAAATGTCTGCTCTTGGGGTCCATGGCAGTTTCACATTGCTGGCAGTACTGGCGCTTTTTATCAGCCATGGGGCTGGCAGAGCTGTCTCTAGCATTGCAAAGAAATTTATCTTCCTTCACTGATCACTAGAAAAAGTGAATGGAATTCTAAAGTGAACTGCCAAATGTAATAAAAGGGAATATTCTGTAACATAATGAATTCTTTCTTATTCTTTGATTTGCAACAGATCATATTGCAAAAACAGCAATTTAAAAACCTCTTAAGTAATCCACAGTCAACTCTTGCAGCTAGCTTTGCTAATGTACGGAAGGTGGGAAATACACAATTTTTAGAATTTCCATTGTTTGCAAAGGCTGATACTGCACCTTACCATTTGCGGCTAGGTATATTAAACATTACTTCTATGTTATCAGATTTGCATCTGTCTTGAATACTTTTTTAGGTTGACAGGTGCTGATTACTTCGCTAAACGGTCCCCACATTCTAATATGCCCTGCATGCGTTCCTTCTGTAAACAACTCCCTGCTGATCCAAGAATATCGAGCTGCATCAATGAGTAGCAGATATTCTGAAATGAGATAAGGAAATGATTAGAATGTTAAAAGTGATCCACAAACTGCAGGACAAAGCCAACCTGGCCAATTGCTGCACTCAGGCTCCTTAGACAGTAACATCTGAAGCTATGACCACTGCCATCCAAAAGAACAAGAGCATCAAACAATTGGAAACACCAACCTCTGCAATTTAGAGATAGCAAGAACTGCAGATGCCGGAGTCAGAGTTAATACGGTGTGGAGCTGGAGCAACACGGCAGGTCAGGCAGCATCAGAGGAGCAGGAAAGTCAACGTTTCAGGATGAAGGGTGTAAACTTGAAACATCAACTTTCCTGATCCTTTGATGTTGCCCGACCTGCTGTGCTCCTCAAGATCCACGAGGTATTGACACCATCTGCTTCAGTGACAAAACAGGCAATTGAAGAAGTTAGATCTAGCCCGCAGTGTGATTAATACTAGTAAAATGGAAGTACATTCACTATGTTGGAGGTGACAATAGACCAATCTGCAATGACATAGCAGTGACCTCTGAGAGGTGCTTGCTTCAAGTGAGTTCAAGATACAAAAAGAGTAATGTGAAAATACATAGGTCTGTACCTGCTGATAATAACAGAATTAGGAGCAAGTAGCTTCATATTGATCATACATTCTTTTCAGATAGAAAGTAAGTTATTACTAAAAAGTCAGTTAACCATTGAACACTTGGCTGGCATAATTACCGTCAACTGCAAGTATGACCCAGTTTTATGCATTAATCCTGCATTAGTGCATGATGTGTTGACAATTTCTCCAAAAAGAATAATGCAAACTCCAACGCTTCTATGAAAATATGTGAATCATCTTGCTCTACAGCTTGGTTCATCAGTTAAAATTCATGAGAGAATTATGCACTTTCAATTTAAAATGTGAAATAAAATATCCTTTGCATGCATGTATTTTAGATATAATTCAAGAGTTGAAGCAGGGAACCATGGACTAATAACCCAGGGATGCAGTGTTCAGTAGTGTTAGACAGGTGTGGGAGTATAGTTTCATGGCTAAACATTGTCCAAGTAACCATGCTTTTGTATATGAGCTGAAGCATTGACTGTTAAGAGATTGCTTTGGCAAAAAAGAAATCAAGATTTGAGTTCATGGTCTATGTAGCAACATTAGCACATATCTGTTTCCCTGCAGCGGTCACACAGTATTAACAACCAAGTCTACAAGTGTTGCTTTCTCAGAGATCGCAGAATTGAAAAATTTCAACAGACCTTTTAGATCATTCCTTTTTCTTCACTTCTGTAATTTTCTACATTTTGAAAGCTACTTTCTTAAACCTAAAATAAGTAGATAGATTGCAGGCTATATGGAGTTAATTAGTATATGACAGCATTATGGCTGCGCGCATGTCCATGGGTGGAACTTATAATGTAATTGGAAATGAAAATTAGTTGACTTGTATAATGCACAACCAGTCTGATTCTGGTGGTTTTACATCTATGCCAAAGTGAAAAGTTGGTCTGATTTTTCTTTCTTGGATAATCATTGCTTCTTAGTGCCATTTTGGCACAATGCAAGTAAAATCTTCACTTCAGAGTTTTGGCTGTGATGCCCCAGTGAATGAAAGAACAAACTGCTAAAAGTATAGCAGCTTTTTACAATTCTTTTATGTTTTCTTTGTATTTTTACTTCTTTACAACTAGAAAAATATCTAAGCAAAGCAAAACAAAATATAAAAGATAGTGTGTGACATACGAACATAGAACAGGAATAAGCCATTCAGCCCAATGAACTTGATTCACCATTTAATACAATCATGGCCGATCTAACACTTTAATGTCTTTTAACCACACTATTCACGTAACCGTTTACACCATATACTCAAAAACTGGCCTTCCACAGCCCCCTGGAGTAGGGAATTCTGAAGATTCACAATCATCTGAGTAAAAAGAAATCCCCCTAATCTCAGTGCTGGGTGACATCCTCCTTAGTTTAATTTCTGCCATCATTACTAGACTATGCAGAAATAGTCTGATTATGAATTTTGTTCTCTAGTTAGGTCTGTCTGAGAAAAATAAGTTTGAAGGACACAGAGGTTCGCAGTTCAGGAAGAGAAGTGGTTAGGATCATGCAGTCCAACAAAGGAGTCAAATGTTATTGGAGTAGATCAGAATGTGGAGTTGTGGTCACAATTAGGTCAGCCATGGTCTTATTGAACAGCAAAGTAGGCTTGATTGGCCAAATGGCCTACTCCTGCTCCTAATATATATTGATACATATACATATTTGTATGTTCATTCATTCATTGGTTCAATATTTGATAGATGTTAGGAATTTTTGCTTCTCTCGATGAGGTTAAGTCAATCTTGAAGGTTAACTAAAGGACTCAAAACCTACTATGCTCATTGAAAGCTTATGGTTCTGCTGTTCATTGTTTTCAGTTTGATGTAGTGTGGAGATTAATGATGATGCTAACTTCATTACTTCGCATGAAATTGTCATGATACGGTATACCAACCTTGTGGCTTTCATTAATTAGGATAAATACCTGCCAGCATAGTTGTTCTTATTGACTGATCACTTGGAAGCCCTTTGAAAAAATCATGTACATGTTTTATATATGTAAATCTGGTCAATACTATCGAGAGAAAGATATTATAGATATGCTCAGAACCGAGCATCTCCATCTATGCACCTAATCGGAAATACACTGAGAGTCTAAAGAAACTATTCTCTACTCCGTAAGTCATAGAAATCCCATCTCCTGTTTGTATCATAAAGCATATCTTAACGTTTGTGATATCTTTTGCTTGTTGTCAATATCAATTCTGAAATCTACAACAAATTTCACCAAATGTTGTAGAAACCATTCATTGTCGATAACAATAAAGCCCATGTGCCTGGAACAGACTAAAATTGTTTGACACTCCCTCTTTCTCTTTCATCAACAGACACATTCCATTTTGGCGAGGTACCTAGCAGAAGTTGAAAAGAGGATAGGCCCTGAGAGAAAATTATGCCATAGTTAACTAAAACAATAAATGAGACCATACTAGGAATGGAGAAAAGCCGGTGCAATTTCAGAAATAAGAATTGTCAATTGAATTCATTGGTTCTGAAGGGTACCAATTTTTCATAGATGTGATTTGTTTATTAGAGCTATATTGTTCATAAAAGTAATAACAAGTAGCCTCTAAATATCCTCTAGATAAGTGGTAACCAGAGTTGATTTCTATTGTAGAATGCAGTAACATAGATTTCAAAGGCTCCCCACTTTTCAAATTGGTTCCAAAAGCATAAACAAATATGGCAGCTCATAACAGAAATGCAGTTCTTGCCTATTCTGTAGCCTGAGCTCTAAGAGAGCAGGATTCTTCAGCATGCTCCGTGACCACCATCAAAAGTTAAGATTTAAAGAAAACCCATATTTTGGAGAAGTCTTCTGAGGGAACCAGAAAGAACAACCATACTCCTCACCTCCACTTACATCACGACTGACACCCACACCACAGCTCATTCTGACCATTCTGTTGACATTTACCTGTGGGTTACCTGTGGAAATTTAACATGCTCCAGAATCTCAGCAATAAAATGTTATTGAGGTCCAATTTCAAGGAAGACTCAGGTTTCTCAGTTCAGGTGCATATTTCTGTGCAGCTTCAGTTTCAGACAAAATTGTTTCCCTTCATTCACTAATGTGTAATCAACAAACAACCATAACTCTTTGTATTACTTAAGACCAGAATATTTACAGTTTCATTTCATTGCTAAAATCTCACCAATGTACACAAGTGCAATCAACTCTCAACTAAAGCTGAGTTCATAGCATTTGTACAAACAGCAAGTCCTCTGTAGTTAACATGGGTGTACTGCCTGTTGGTGGAATCTTTGTTCTGGCAGCAGCAGGAAGGATTTATGTCCAAGGAACATATTGACAAATGGGAAATTATTTGGATTTAACTGAATGCCAGTATTTTCACAAATGCTGCACAGAAAATAATGGTTTGGAATTTCCTTCACTATTCCACCCAAATCATAGTCTGGCAAGCTGCCCCCTGGCCTTGCCTTTTACTGTTGCTTCTGTTACACCGAGGGATAGGTAGTACTAATCATCGGGGCAGTGATGGAAGTACCTCTGGTATTCCTCTTCAGGAG
Organism: Ginglymostoma cirratum; assembly: GCA_024137785.1. NCBI lineage: Eukaryota > Metazoa > Chordata > Chondrichthyes > Orectolobiformes > Ginglymostomatidae > Ginglymostoma > Ginglymostoma cirratum. The sequence goes on from JAHRHZ010000032.1 coordinate 4,156,988, forward strand.
AAAGATAAGGTATTTACTGCTCCGTCACTTTTGGTCTTATTCCTCTATCAATTTAGGCCGTAGTCCTGATAGGGGATCCAGTTGCAAACTCTGCAAGATAGTGAGCCAGGGGCCAGGCTGTATCCAGGTGATCAGCATGAGTTTGATGCCTTTAGCCTTCTTCTCCTTCTTAAGCTGCCTCTCAGGATCGAGGATGATGTGCTGCCACTCTGGTTTGATGGGTTTAGAGATGGCTGGTTATTCTAATGTATGATCTGCCACATTCTGGGCATGTGGTGCTCGGAAGATTGGATAGAGAGTGGTTGGGAAGTTCCTGCACTCTCTTCAAAGTCTCAGCATTGTTGTATAAGGCAGTTTGTACCTGAACGGTTGATCTGAAATCACAAGATAACCTCCATTCATTAGGACATAAAGAGCCATTCCTGCAAGGAGCTAATCTATGTCTTAAACAGTTCTGCTTCTTCTTCTGTGATTGTTATCAATTCTGTGTAAGAATATTTTCGTAGCTGTAATTTGAACTTCTTCTTTGGTTGCACCTGATATCTTATAAATGACAATTATAGATCTCAGATGTAGTGTAACTGGCTGTCAAGTTATTTGTAATACACATATTTAGTGCTCACCAAGATTAGGCCCATCTTCTGCCTAAGACATTCTGTGGGCATCCTCCCTTCATGGTATCTGTAGCTTAGAATGATTCAACGCTACAAATCTCCTCAAGTTATCCCAGATTATATCCAACATTATACGATGGCATCAGCCCTGAGGAATTTGTCAAGTGTAATAGAGGTCAGCTCTGCTTGTTGCCTAAGAAGTCTCTCAATGTATTCAGTGACTTCCTGAAAACCGAAATTCTATGTGTCTGCACTCACAGAATACTTATTTGTTAATTTAAGTTTTTGATAATAAAGGCAATGGGAGATAATCTGGTGGCGTAGCTCAGAATACACTTATTAAGTAACAAAGATAATAGGCAGCAACATTAACGTCTAAACACACACTTTGCTTTTCAAATCAGCTCAAGATGCACGAACCATTTTCTGAAGAAGGGTCTAGGCCCGAAACGTCAGCCTTCCTGCTCCTCTGATGCTGCTTGGCCTACTGTGTTCATCCAGCTCTATACCTTGTTATCTAGGATGCAGGAACTACTTGGTCTTTGTTGTCTCTTTGTTATATGTATGGTCTCCTGCTTTCAGCTAGTGAGCAGGATCTGACCTTCAGTCTAAGACATACAATTTGGTCACTGGAGCTGGTGTGATTGAATGAATTCTTTCCACGCCACAACTCACAGCACCGTCAATGATGTCAGTGCAGTGAGGCTAATATCTAATTGGCTTAAAGTGTGCATGATCAATCTCTGATTTGCTCTTAAAGGGGATGGTCATTGACTGATGTCACTTCCCCCTAGCTCATATGTCTCAACAGTGTCATGCTCTATCGTCCTTATTATAGTTTGTTCTGTTATTTTTATGACTTCTCATTAAGATAATAGAATATTTAACAATATCGTATGCTGTCATGCGTTCGTGACTGATACCCTGAAGTCAGTCTCAGATTTGCTTAATTTTTCAGAGTTCCTTATTAAATCTGATGCTGATTTATGACTATTTGTTTTCCATGTAGACGCACAAAACAGGAGCATAAATAGGTCATTCAACCCCTTGATTCTGCTTTACCATTCCATAAGATCATGATTGATTTTTTTGTGTTCTGAACTCCACATTCCCATTGATCCTGAGAGCCTTTGATTCCCCTGCCTGACAAGAATCTATCAAATTCAATCTTAAAAAATATTCATTAATATTGTTTTGATCTCCTTCTGAAGACACAGAGTTCCGAACTACCACAATCGTCTAAGAGAAAAGTTTCTCCTCATCTTTGTCCTAAAAGGATAACACCTTATTTTAAAATAGTGCTCATCATTTCTGAAGTCACGCATATGAGGAAATATCCTGTCCCATCCACCGTGCCAAGGCTACTCAAGACCTTATACTTCAATCAAGGCTGCCCTTATTCTTCTAAACTCCAGCGGAAACAAGCCCTGTTTATCCAATCTACTCCAGTTAGTTGAACCACCCATTCCAGGTATCAATCTAGTAATCCATCCTTGAACCACCTCCAAAACATTTACGTCATTCCTAAAATAGTGAGACAAAAACTGCAGACAACCTTTATAGTCATAATGTCATAGCATCATACATCAGACGCTTCAGTTCAACCAGTCCCTGAAGACCATTATTCCAAACTAAACTAGTCCCACCTGCCCGTGCATGGCATTTATCCCTCCAAACATTTTTTATTCATGTACCTATTTAAATGAGTTTCAAATGTTGTAAATGTACCTACATCCACCACTTCCTCTGGAAGTTCCTTCCACACACAAATAACTCTCTGCGTAAAAAAAGATTGCCCCTCATGCCTTTTTTAAATCTATCTCCTCTCATCTTAAAAAGTATGCCCTGTAGCCTTGAAATCCCACACTTTAGGGAAAAGACAGCTGCCATTCACCTTATCTATACCCCTCATTATTTTATAAACTTCTGTAAAGTCATCCCCTCAACCTCCTACACCCCAGTGAAAAAGTTCCAGTCTACGTAACCCCTCCTTGTATCTGAAACCCTCCATTCCCAGCAAGAATCTGACATGTGGTTTCATCAATAGCCTGTATAACATTCTTGTTTTACGTTTATATCCTCACATAATAAGGGTAGCATCCACTCTACACAATATAACTGCTTACAAAATTGGGAGTAATTCATTATCATGGTTGGTGAATTGTTTCACAGAAAGGAATCAGAGAGTGGGATTAAGTGTGACATTTTCAAGTTGCTGTACTGCAAGGATCAATGCCAGGACGTGAGTTATTTACAATCCATATTAATTACTTAAATTAAGAGACCAAGAGTAATGTATGCAAGTGTTCTGACAATACAAAGTTAGGTGGTAAAATAAGTTGTGAGGAGGGCCCAAGGATGCTGCAATGAGGTATTTATAGGTTAAATTTTTTGGCAATATGATCGCAGATGAAGCAGAATGTGGCGAAGTGTGTGATTGTATACTTTGGTTGAACTAATAGAAAAGCAGAACTTTTTGAAACTCCATGAAATTTCTAAAAGTTGATATCCAGAGTGACTTGCATACTCGTACAAAGCCTACAGAAAGCTATCATGCAGGTATAGCAAGCAATGTGGAAGTCAAATCTTCAGTTGGCTTTTATTTCAAAAGTATTGTAGTTCAAGAATGAGGAAGTCTCTTAGAATTGTCTGCTGGTTTAGAGAGACCCACTCACAGTTCTATTCTGAAAAAGAAGATATACTCTTGGGATATGGGCTCGATCAAATAGAACTCAAATGAGGAGAGATTTCTCTCCCAAGATTGTGAAGCTTAAGAATTCTCCACTCTAGTGGGTAATGGATGTTCCACTGTTGAGTTTTTTCGTGGTTGGCATTGCAGTCTCTCAAGTAATCAAAAGGTACGGGGAATGGATGGGAAAGTGGAGATGATAGAAGATCAGCCATAATTAGGTTAAATGCAGACCTGGTAGAAGGGTCATCCACTTCTTCTTCTATACATATACACCATAAGCATCTATCTTTATAACAGACAGTCAGTGTTTTGTCAGTTCTGTCAGACAGTCTAAATGTGTTATCACCTCTGATAGCAAAACCACTGTGGACAATCTGTTAAATTTTAAAGGAATAAGGAGCATCTTGGGCTCAAAAGTTTCATGAAAACAAATTACTTACTGTGGAGGTTTAAATTTGCAGAAATGTGACTTTCAGAAGAATTTCAGAAGATTGCTTTTGCTTGTGGAATAATGGGATTTGTTTTTATTGGGGTATATGCACAATAGTCAGGTGGCTAGCTCACTACCGTTCTACTCACCTCACACTCTGCCCTCATAATATGGAGGAGATAGGTGAGTGACAAAATCGGTAGCCCATCCTCCATATGTAAATAAATAATTAAAATCTCAATTGACCCCAAGATTATCCTGCCCATGTCATAAAAATGGACTGGTGGATGGGAGTGGGCAGCCTGTGCTTTGTTTAATCAGCTGGAAGGAATGGGTTACTATATTGAGAAGGTGTTATTTGCCCACTGGGGGACACTGCCCCAGAAGATAACACCCACACTTCCTTCCAGATGCACAGCCTTTAAAACCCACCATCCCCACCACCTCCCTTCAAGTGCCACCTATCTCCTACCCTACAGTCAAAAATGACTGATGTGCCTGGATCTCGGGTGCATTGGGCCTCCTATATAGGCCTGCCTGCAGCCTTGGCAGGATCACTACAGAGCTCAGTGGTCAGGGGATGGGGTCTCACCCTTCACTAATGCAGTGTGCCTGCAGCACATTGTGGCTGCAGGGCAGGTTTGCTCTTCATCCGTCAGCTAACTGCCAACTTTTCCTCTGGGGGAGTCATCCACACCACTACCCTCTCCCCCCACACAAGTTTCTGCTCCATATCTCACCATGACTCACTAACTCCAGAGGAGGAGATGAGACGCAGAAAACTGAAAGTTTGTCTTCAGCTTGATGCAAGGGGTCACAGTTAACTACGTCATCATCTCCTCTGATCTCTTTTCTTGCACATGTTCATTGTGCTCCATTTGGCCTAAAAAATAACAGGCTGATCTTACAGGCTATTTTCTTTTCCTTATTCACCAACAATGGTGCAGCACGCTTTCTTCTTGTGACTTTGGTTCTCAATGTTGTTGATGACCAGTTGCTGTTAGATTTGCTGAAATATTTCCAGCATTTTCTGTTAATGTTTCAGATTTTCAGTTTATTTAGTAATTTTCTTTCATGCAGAAAAGCCTTGTGAGGGACCTTTTTGACAATGTACAATTCTTTATTCGTGTTCACATTTTCACATTAGTTAACAAGCACAGACTTAGACAAAAGAATGTTTGAGTATCGGGGAAAGTTTTGAAATCTATAGAGCCTCATCATTTGGCAGAAAAATCAGATTCAAAGTGTTGTTAGAGCGTTGGAAGTCGTTACGGTAGAAACAGAATGACGAGTCATGTTAGGACATGCATTTTGTAAGTTTATAAATTATCAATTATAAATCAATTATAAATTAGGTTCACAGTGTTGTGGTTAATACATGATATTTATCTCTCAATCAACATACTAAAACAGATAATCTGGTGAGGGTCACATTCCCATTTGCAACTCATTCAGACAAATTGTCTGCTGCTTTTCTTAATAATAAAATGACTATAATTCAGGCATAATTCATTGGTTCCAAAAAGTGCTTTCAGACATACTGAACATGCAAAGGATGCTATGTAAATGCAAGTTTTTGTTTTTTGCTTCGTTGACTGAAGTAGATATTGGAATCCCAGGACAAGAAGCTAGAGAAGAGGCTCTAAATAAAAAGAAGGAACATATTCAACTTAGCTCGAAAGTTTTCAATTTATGGAACAGACTGCCACCTAGTGTAGTAAATATTGAATGAGTTGAAGCGATCTGTTGGCTTTGGATATATTCAAGCACAAATAAAAGTGCTGGAGTGACGCGTTCTGTACTCAAACTTTCCCATACTGAGAGGCAGGAATGTTTCATTTACTCTTAAGATAGCTGCAACACTTGTAGTTTACCAGTAGTTTCTACAAGCAAGAATTTCTCAATTTTGCTAACAATTAAGGGTTACTAAGTTTGATTGGAAAGCGGAAATGTTTGGTTTTGTTTCTGATGCTTTTTGGAGTCTTTCAGTATTCAATGATTCTTTTTCTACTGTTAAAAAAAGTCATAAAATGCTATCTAAACATGAACAAAGTAGGAAAGTCACCTAAATATGACTAACTAAGGGTGGGCCTCATTCAACCAATGATAATCTCAATGTGGCTTGAGTTTATATTTAATTTGTGATTTGTGTCTTCTGAAAGGGCAGATTGCATGTTGTCCTGGTAAGAAAGATGGTTACTGCCAAAGTAAAATAGTACGGCAGAGACCACATGCATAATAAGGTTATTATGCGAAGTTTCAACTTCAAATGAATTGCTCTTCAGTCATATGGAATATGTTTGTATGTAGATTGGATTACAATTTTAAGAGAATTTAATAAAAATAGGTAAAAAGGAAAGCAAAAAAACTTAACAGGATGTGTTAAAGACATTGAAAAAGCATTAAGGGATATTTTTATAGAAATGCATTTGTACCTCATACAATTGTAGTTTACCATAGTTCTTTGACAATTGCTTTAAATTGTTTTCAATTTGAAAGTAATAAGCCATTAAAACATTTGACATGAAACATGGATTCAGAAATGCCCAGCTGCAAATGTGTTGATTTCCAGACCTGTGAGAGAGTTAGTTACTGTAGGAATCAGTGAAGAATAATTAGAACAGCAGCCAGAAACTTTAATTTACCAGGTGAGTTAGGACGGATGTGAATTTTCAGTGCTTGGTGCCATTGAAATGAAAGGCAACATGAGATAGAATTGGAATTTTTCCATTCTCAGTGCAAAACTATGGGACAGCTAAAAAACTGAATAAGAAACCTGAACAGATAAGAACAGCAACTCTATTATCAACTCTGAGAAAAGACTGATACAAGTTGTGGGGCAACTTGATCTCACAGCAGCAGAAAAGCCAGACTGAAGAAATTTTGAAGGTGCAAAGAATCATTTTGAACATTCTTTTAATGCTACTTGTGAACTGTATGTGTACAACATCAGAGCTCGTTGGGGAGGAATACTAATGATTATAATACAAAGCCATTGATAATCTACCTGATACATATGATTTTTTACAACTAAAAGATAATCTCATCAGTGATAGGACTGTTTTAGGCATAAGGGGTTCCACCCTGAGAGCATTTGCGTTGAGATAGGAGAAACTTACTCCCAAGAAAGCTTTTAAATGTGCAGCAGCTCTGAGGATGTCGACCAAAAGGGCCAATAGAAGAATTAAGGAGGTGGGTAACTGTCCCTTCGTGCAAAATGGCCTGACAGCAGCATTGCAATGAAAAGTGTCAAGGAGCTCTAATGTGCAGTACTGAATTGGTGAACTCATACAGTCACTAAGTCATAGAGCTGTACAGCATGGAATCAGGCCCTTCCATCCAACTCGTACATGCCAAACAGATATCCTAAATTAATCTAGTCCCATTTGCCAGCATTTGGCCTGTAATCCTCTAAACCTTTTCTATTCATATACAGATCCTGATGCCTTTTAAATTTGGTAATCGCGCCAGCCTCCACCACTTCCTCTAGCAGCTCATTCCATACACACACCACACTCTGTATAAAAAAATTGCCCCTTAGGTCCCTTTTAAATCTTTCCCCTCTCACCTTAAACCTATGCCCACTAGGTTTGGACTCCCCCACCCCAGGGGAAAGACCCTGTCTATTCACCCTATCTATCCCCCTCACGATTTGATAAACCTCTCAGGTCACCCCCTCAGCCTCCAACTCTCCAGGGAAAATAGCCCCAGCTTATTCAGCCTCTCCCTGTAGCTCAAACCCTCCAGCCCTGGCAACATCCTTGTAAATCTTTCCTGAACCCTTTCAACCCTTTCAACATTGAGGGCTGAAGGGCCTGTTCTGCGCTGTATTGTTCTATATTCTATGTTCTAACTTTCACAACATCCTTCCTATAGCAGGGAGACCAGAATTGCATACAGAATTCCAAAAGTGGCAAAACGTATGTCCTGTACAGCCACAACATGGCAGCATCTGTGAAGAAAAAAATCAGAGTTAACGTTTCGGGTCTAGTGACCCTACCTCAGAACTTATGGAAAGCTGCTCTCGCCGCATCCTGAGGTCCACACTCAGTTCCATGAACTCCTTTCCACAGCCATATCACATTCCTCAGTGACTGCCTCCAGCTCAGACTCACCCCATGTGGGTTCCAGCTGAAGTTTAATCCCTCATGTTTGAATCCTTCCTGGATTACAGATATCTTCATGATGTTCAACATTCCATGGAGAGCTGCTCTAACTGCATCCTGAGATCCACACTCAGTGCTACATATATTGTGCAATTTGGGTAATTTACAATGGCAAATGGTAGTGCATAGATTTCTTTTTAATTTTTATTTCTTGCTTATATAAAGGGAGATATTTGGAGAAATGCAATTGTACAGTAAACCATAGCAATCTATTAACTTTCCTGATTACTTGCTGCAATTACCTTCTGTGAACACCCAGATCTCTCTGCATATCAGAGCTCTGCAACTTCTCGTGATATAGATAATTTGCTTTTTCTATTCTTTCTGCAAAAATGGTCAATTTCACAGTTTCCCAACCTGTCCTCCATTTGTCAGATCTTTGTCCACTCACTTAACCTACCTATATTCCTTTGTAGCCTCCTCATATCCTTTTTGCAATGTTATCAACCTTTCTGTAGACAGTGTTGATACAAGGGCTCAAAATTGATTTCACTGTCAGAAACCCAGCTTAAAAACTCATAGAGCTGGTTATTGCCTGTATGTCAATCAAATCCTTCAGAAAAGCACCCCTAGACAAACCCAAAAAACATACCGTTGACACTATGCTAGAAGAAGGATACAAGTTCGAAGCAATTATAATAGACAAGCTGAATCTGCAAGTGCGTCAATCTGGAGTAACCCTTGTAGCCATCAACAGATTCAGCAGGGCATCCAAATATTGCATGAGATGTGTTATTAATCACCCACCAAGGCTGTGTCCAGCATTTTGAGACATATTCTCCAAGAGGATATTGGATTAAAGTGTTTAGGATGTCCAATCACCTAGAAAAAAAACAAAAGTACAGAAAAATGCCCCAAAGCAGGGGGTATTTTTCTGTGAAGAAAAGTCAACAAAGGAACAATGCCAGAAAAAGTTTTCAAATTTCTGTCCATGGATCACACGCATGTCAGCAAAGTTGAGAGGCAACAATAATGACACAAACTATCGACTCAGTCAAACAGTGCATGTGATAAATGCATCACATGTTAGTGACATCATCGGAAAAGCTGAAAGCTTCACCTCCATCCAAGTGATATACCTCAAAAGGATTGGTCAACGTGCACAATGTGTTAAAACTGATACTGGCGCCATAATAGACATCAACCTTTTATGCATCTAAATGCATCTTTTATGCATTTAATATACTCAGGAAAACTGGTACAATGTAGTGCAGCCCACTTAAGATAAGCTAACTGCTTACAATGGGTCCAACATTTCATGCATTGACATTATCAATCTTAAATTACCAAAATGGGCCATCAGGATGGACACATGAAATCTATTGCTTTATTAGATCAGATAGACCTCCTATCAGTACGATACATCTGATTGTACACATATATGTATATGCTTCTAACCCATGAGGTGACAAATCCCTTAGTTACAACAACAAGGGCTACAGACCAAAACATCAATCTTGTCCACTTTGGTCACAGCCAAGCAGAGCAGAGTCATCAGGCTATGTTAGGTGATGATTAGCTGCAAAAGCTCAAGAAGATCACCATTAGAGGATGTCCTGATGCATCCGATGGATCCCTGAGCTAGTACATTATTTCTGATCATTCAGAGATGAGCTTGGACCCTCCCAGAATGTAAAAACCAAAAGAACTGCGGATGCTGTGAATCAGGAACAAAAACAGAAGTTGGTGGAAAATCTCAGCAGGTCTGGCAGCATCTGTGAAGAAAAACTCAGCGTTAATGTTTCAGGTCCAGTGACCCTTCCTCAGAGGTGATGGTAGCTGGGAAAATGTCAGTTTATATACAGAAAATAGGGAGGGTGATGGGGTAGGCAGTCAATGATAGGATAGAGCCCACAGAGAGGTAAAAGCAGTTGGATAGACAAAGGAGTTGATAATGATCTGGCTGGGAGAGTGAATAGTTGTTAATGGGGACTGTTAGTGACTAACTAGTGTGTAATGGCTGGCTATGTGATAACAAGGCCTGGTGTGTGGAGTAGGGGGCTAGGACATAGGAGACTGTAGGCCCTAAAATTATTGAACTTCCAGAATGTGAGGCAAACAAGTTCTTCAAAGGCAAATAAGTTGTAATTCCACAAAGTTTGATGTCAAGATTTATTAATCAATATACAGCAACATTTTATGAACCAGCACTATGGGACCAGGAGTGTACCAGTTGATCAAATATTCTCTTTGATCAAGAGATTCATAAAATCAATGTAAAAACACACAAAGTAATAGTGCCATCATGTTGAGGGTATGCACATCATTGTTATACTTTATTTACAGTATAAATCATTTAAATAATAATGCAACTTTGGTTCTAATAAAACTTACCAGCAGATAGCCACCTCATTCACAGCCTCAAATGACTACTCGGACATCATAGAGATTGCAATAATACGGTAAACTTCTGGTATTTGAGGGTTTTTTTTCTGCTTTACCAAAAACACTGTTCATAAGGTGCTGGTTAAAACAAAATTTGCTGTACATTTGGGTTTTTTTTTTTATAGAACCCCTACGGTGTGGAAACAGGCCCTTCAGCCCAACAAGTCCACACAGAACCTCAGAGGATCCCCCCAACTAGCCACCTAACCCACACCTCCCTGAACACTATGGGCAATTTAGCATGGCCAAACCATCTAACCTGCACATCTTTGGGCTGTGGGAGGAAACTGGAACACCTAGAGGAAACCCACACAGACACAGGGAGAATATGCAAACTCCACACAGGCAGATGCCTGAGGCTGGAATTGAACCTGGATCCCTGGTGCTTTGAGGCAGCAGCGCTAACCACTGAGCCACTGTGCTGCCTGGTTACATGGGTACAGAAAGGAAACCAAGAGGTTGAGTATGAATCCTTATATTGGCCTAACATTATTACGGACATTGATGAACTAAGTTATGTGATACTTATCAATCTCAATGCACAAAAGAACTCCTCCTTCTGCAGGAGATACATTCTGAGCCATGATGGAAGATTGTGACTGATATTTTCTATGTCCAAGGACATGATTACATTCTGGTACTGACTATTTCATCAAATTCCCTTTTGTGCGCCAAATCTCAGATTCCACCAACACAACAGTTGTTGACACATTAACCATCACATTCAAAATGTTTGGTGTACCTTAACAATTGTATCCAATAATGGTACAAACCCATTATCATTAAATACAAAACAACTTGCCATGATTTACAGACATCTATATTAAATCTCTGAGCTAGTCTTTTAGGAAATGGTTTACACTCACTGGCAACTCTTATGGTTTGGAGCCAATTTCTCCCGCACACACTCACTATCCATCGACAAGTACAGCACACATTGTTGGAAGGACGACAGAATATAGGATAACAATATGATCAGCAAGTTTGCAGACAGTTACCACAACTTTAAGCAGCACAAAGCATATGATTTTGAGATTTTAGCATGAACACATGGTTCATGGAAAGATACTACATTGTTGTGTTAAATCTAAACTGTGCAATATTGTTGTAAATCATAGTTAAGTGCCACAAAGATATAGATGAAATATCCAAACTGTATATTATCAACTGACCACCACACAGGATGATGACTCAGATATTGAAGCTATAATGCCAGACAACAACTAAACCTACATGATAAATGATACACATCCATCTTGACCACAAATAACATACCACAGAAGGAAACTATACCACTGAGTCACAATAACTACGTAAGGACTAGACCTGGTTTTGACGTACCAATAGTTATCTGAATTCACTGAGTCACTTTTGTATATACATCCATTGTACATTGTATCCAATCAAGGTTCCCATTCTTAAAAGCAGAAAGGGGTATATTATATTGCAGCAGAGATTTCAGGACAGACAAGCCTGTAACATTAAGACAGGCTTAATGTCTTAATAACATTACAATATGCAATGTTTCAATATTACATTGCTTTCGATCATTCTCTCTGTGTCATGGAATCAATGTAGACAGCCATGTATGTGTAATGTACAGTAATATCGTTAATTACAGAACTTAGATTGTCGGTGTAAGACTGTTGCAGTTTTGTAAATAAACGTCAAGACATCAGTCTCACAAAAAAAAACTATTTCTCTGTAGTACATGTTATATGGGCTAACATATAGGAAACCACAGGCTGCTGCATCAGGTAGGCTTTTGGAGAGTTTCAAAGGTAGGAAAAGAGGCAATGAAACAAAGAAACTCAGAAAAAGAATTGTACAGTGTAGGCTAAAAGCCTTGGCACTAGAACAAACAGTACTATGATGGAAACACAATGGAATTCTGTTTCACATTAGAATGTTTCCAAATATATCCCTGGCAGAAAAAAAAGGTAGGCCAATATGTGATGATTTGTCAGAATTTTGGAAATACATCTTTTGTTTTTCTGTGAGGGAAGTGAAACAAATGCACAACCCTCTGTTATAAATGAGAAGGCTTATAATCAAATTCTAATAGGAACAAGTTTGTTTAAACAAATCTCAGGTCTCTTGTAATTAAAATAATGCAAGTAAGTTGGCCAGCCTGTATGTAGGCACCAGTTAATGGTCTGTGAGTGCCAAAACCATTAACTGAAGAGCTTTGTGTCAAATGTAACTTCTAACGGTTTAACAGACTTTGTTTCCAGGTTTGGTGTCATAAGCAGCTCTCCAGACAGTGAAGGGCTTGATTCCATTTCAATCCATCCATTTGAGGAATAAAAATAATTACTAGTCTAATTGCCTACTATTTGAGAAAGAAATTAGGCTTTCTATAAATAAGCTGACGTAGTTTTGAAAGATGCTTTGACTTTTGATGTTAAATTTGCTTCTGTGGTGCAAGTGTGACCCATCTTATTCTGCTTTACTGATGTTTCAAGCTTTGCTGTTACAATCTTCAAGGTGGGTTTATCATTTCTGCAATAGGTGCTAATTGAGCAGAAATAGTATGCAGTGGAATATCCTCTTGTGTAGTCATTGTTTCCACTGGATTTCCCAGTTACGTGACTGATCTGTTATATATAATGAGCTCCCACCAGCACAGACCATATGATTCACCCAAGGCCCCTCCTACAGAATCCCAGGCTGGAGCATTGATAATAACATCCATTTGGTCCAGGATATGATCTATCTTTCCCAAAGGACTGGACAGTAAAGCATCTTTCTCTCCTTCGATTGGGAAAAGGTGTTTGCTAGGGTGAATCATGTGTATTTACTTTGGACATTGTGAGCTTTTGGGATTGGAGTATATTTTGTTCAGCTCCTGCACAAAGCTACAATGTTGCCTGGTGTCTAGTGAAAATTAATGGGCCCCTAACAGTGTCCTTTCACATTGGAAGAGTTGTACATCAGGGGTGTCCCCTGTACAACCAGTTATATTTAAATTGTGGAGCTGCGCTTCTTATGGAACAGTTTGATTGGGTTTGGCTCTGTGCAGACCAATTGTGGATGCGCTCCTTTCAGCTGAGATTAATAAATCCCAAGACACTGGAGGCTATATGAAGCACTCTCTCAAACTGTCCTGCTTTCTTCAATGACTTATGCATACATACACACATATCCCTCTGCTCCTGGATCCCATTTAAGATTCCCTTTTATTTATGTTGCCATGATATGTTCTTCCTAAGAAAATGAATCATATTGCACTTTTCCGAATTGAACTTCCTCTGCTGCTTGACCATCTATTCCATTAATTTTGCTATGTCTTTTTGAAGTCTTACACTATCCTCCTTTCAGTTCACTACATTTCCAATTCTCATGTCATCTACAAACTTGAAATGTGTTCCGTACACTAAGGTCCACGTCAATAATATAAATCAGTAAAAACAAGAGCCAACACTGAGATAGTAAGAACTGCCGATGCTGGAGTCAGAGACAACACAGTGTGGAGCTGGAGGAACACAGCAGGCCAGGCAGCATCAGAGGAGCAGGAAAGTTGAAGTTTCGGGTCAGGTTCCTTCAGAAATGATATTTCTGAAGAAGGGTCCTGACCCAAAGCGTCAACTTTCCTGCTCCTCTGATGCTGTCTGGCCTGCTGTGTTCCTCCAGCTCCACACTGTTTTGTCCCAACTCTGACCCCTGGTGAACTCCATTACAGACTTCCCTCTATCCCAATTATCATCTATTAACCACTACTCTCTATTTCACGTGCCTCATCCAATTTAGCCTCCATGATTCTACTGACCCTTTTATTCCATTAGCCATAACTTTGCACACCAATCTATTGCGTGGCACTGTATCAAATTCATTTGGAAGTCCATGAAGAGAACATCAACCTCTTCAAAGTTTCTATCCTGTCCTCAACGTATTTCTAAAAGTTAGTTAAATGTGACTTTCCCTTAATAAACCCGTGCTGGCTTTCTTTATTTGACATATATTTGTCTATGTGATTATTAATATTTTCCTAAATGATTCTAGACATTTTCTCACCACCAAAATTAAATTGAATGGCATGCAGTTGCCGAGTCTATTTTTATACTCCTTTCTGAGCAAGGGTGCGCACTTGCATCTCCAGTCCTCTGACACAACCTTGAGTCCAAGGAAGACTGAAAAACTATAGCCAAAGACTCCATAATTTCCACTCTCACATTGCTTAGTATTTTCATCTGGTCCTGGAGCCTTGTCAACATTATGTACAGATGACTCATCTAATACCTCATACCAAGTAATTTTGAACACTTGTAGTGCATGAATTGCTTCCTCTTTCACCATGGCCTAGGTAGCATCTTCTTTCTTGATAAAGACATATTCAAAGTATTTCTCCTCAGCTATACTCTCTGCTTCCATGCATAAATCTTCCTTTTGGCCCCTAATTGGCACTATTCCTTTCGTCACTTTTTACTATTTATATGCCTGGAGACACCTTTGGACTTTTGTTTTATGTTGAGTGCCAACCTGATCTCACACTCACACTTTGCTTCTCTTATTTCCTTTCTCACTTCCCCTCTGAACCTTCTAAATTTAGCCCGGTTCACAATTGTATTTTCTGCTTGACATCTATTGTAAACACACTTTTTATTCTTTATCTTAAATTTTCTTTCTTTTCTTGTCCAGGGGAGTTTGGATTTAGTTGCCATAGATCCTCAGGGTCCTTTGAAAGCATAGCACACATTATTATGTAAAATTACGTTCATGCAGATACAAGCTTCATCAAATCTTAATGATACTTCAGGCAAAAAAATCTTTCAAGCAGATGATAACTGTATCATACATGTCCTATTACTGATGCTTACAATGGATTGACGGATGTCAACAAGGATATCAGCAATGATCAAGCCCTTGTCAAAACTTTGGGAAATGCACTAACATTGGGTAGTGATATCATGCTGCTGTTATATTTCATTAGGAAAAGCCTGAAAATACTGGGAGACAGCGAAGGACAGTTGTAATAAGAAAACTACTCCCTGTAGCACGCTACTGGATTAACAATGGAGAAATGGAATATAAAAAGCTATTTTCTAATCAACCAATTCAGAGATGTTATTACACACCTGGAACAGGCAGGACTTGAACCCAGGCCTCCTGGCACAAATGTAGAGATATTTCCACTGCGTCACAAGTAGCCCTAAAGAAATGGAATATATTCAATGGAAAATGGTACCCAGGGTCTCCTTCCAGTTTTTACTTTCCTTGCTCGAAAATATCCTAAAAGCTCATAGTGTACTAGATTTAGTGGCGAATAGAGATCTGAGCATCCAATTTAAAATACCGAAAGTGGGAACAAGGTTACTGGGAGTGGGAGAGTATATCGGCCTGAGTTTGCATTGTCAGGATGTTATAATGTAAGATCAAGAATACAATAATTAAACCAAGCCTTGGTATGGCTGCACTTGAAGTATTGAGCCAAGCTATGATCCCCACACAAGATGACCAAAATTATGCTCAATCTTGCAACTAGTAATTAGTAATTAGGATAGGCTTCAGGATTTGGGGCTACTCTGTTTAGAAAAATGTAGGCAGAGAAATTTATGATTGAGGCTTTAAAATAATGATGGGATTAGATTTTGTCAAGTTGGATATGTTATTTAAGATGGTTAAGAATGGAAGAATTAAAGGGCAGGAATATAAAATATGTCAGTTAAAAATGTTTCATCGATACTAGCAAGTAGTTCTTTTCACTGAGAGCTATTGCCCTCTGGAACAAATTATTGAAAGTGGTGAGTATGCTTTCACTGCAATATTTTTAAGAAAGAGCCGAACAAGATGAACATCTGTATCCCTTTCCTCCTCCACAGCTCCAAACATCTTACCTGTGATTCATTTTTTTCAAATTTGAAGTGAATTACCTTACACTTCCCCAGATTGAACTCCATTTCCTACAGTTCTGCCAACTCACATAATTTGCCCATGTTCTTTACTAGACTTTATTTTCTAGGCTCAAGCCTTGCTGTGTCACCAAAAGGTGTCATCTAGACAACTCTATTCCTTCATCCAAGTAATACATATTTCCATATAGCAAATGTGGTTGCCTCATGTCTGGATGTGATTAGCTTCATGTAGTAGACAACTTTATTCTAGCTCTTTTATTTAAATTTACATACATATATGTTATTGTCCCAGATGACTGCTGGCACCTTGTGGTATTTGTGAACATCACTGTATGAGGTACTGGGTAAGAATTGTTGGAGGTCGTTCACTATTACTAATTTTCCTTTGGTTTTGCTTTGACTTGGACCTATATGGTGCTTAAAGGTAAAGTAGACCCACTTTACAATATCTCCAGATGATGCATTATTCTTAAATAACAAGAAGATTTAGTGCGTAATAGCAATAAGCAAATCTTTATTTATTCAGGCATCGGCAGATTAGATAGAGCCAAATTAATATGAACATTTGAACATTTTATCTTACACATTATCTCCCCATAAGCTTTTTTTTGCATGGTGAAACCATTGTATAATCATATATATAACTACAGTATATTTACTATAAATCTATTCCCTTCGTTTCCCAACCCCAAAATCTCTGACTTCACAGTTGCAGGGAGTTTGGACATTTCTTATTTCTCTCAAAATGTCCTCTCTTCAGATTTGGAAGCTGGTAGGTTTTTTGCTTGAGGACAGATAACCCGGGTTCTCATCTATGGATTGTTTCTCCACTGGAGGATTTTATCTCATGGATATCCTTAACAGAGATATAATTTTTTCAGAGATAACATGTGGACATGTTGTTGGGCCAGTACTTTATCTAGAGGACACTTAACCTCCTGGATTTTGTTCCTGGAAGCCAGCTGTTTGAAATAAATGCATTCTTTCTTATAGAATCCTGAATTTCTCAATCGGGCACTTGCTTCCTAGTTGGAAAAGGATAATCTTTTCTTGTTGTACCCTGGATGCTTAGACCAGGCAATGTCTTCCTTGTGACTGTCTCCTCAATGCGAGAATTTGTTTTGGTTCCCATAGGCAGCTTAACTTCCTTTAGTATTCGACCAAACTGGACATCATCAGTCGCCATTGTAGTTTTTTTTGTAGTTGTTTGTTTGATGAAGTAAACATCAGGCGCTCAGTTACGTTTCCGAAAGATTGCTGCTTACTCAGCTTTGTCTCTCTCACTGACAATGAGTATTCTTTTTTAAACGGCAGAGGACTGATTATTTTCACCAGACCTATAAAGTTTGTAATTTCCTCTCTGTTAACAATGTTAAACAGCTCTGTTATGTGGTCAGGTGTGATCTCATTTGATTCTTCTGCTTGGTTGCCATCAAGATGTGGGAAGTCTTCTACAGGTTGCCTTTTGATAGCTAGGTCAAAAATGATTTGTTCATGACTCAGTGCTCAGACAATTGTCTGCTTTTGGATCGGTTGTTCTCTGGGAACTTGTTATCTTCTTCCAACTTTTCTGATGAAAATGAACTTGAAACATGTATATATGCTCAGTGGTGAAGTAGGTTTATTGTAAACAATACACAACTTTTATGTGTGTTGCATTGTTGTGTAACCTGTAAGAACATAAGAACTAGATGTATGAGTAGTATCCTATCACCAAGTCACTCTTTGTTTGCATCTGAACCATACATGACATTGCTACCACTTCCTCAGAGGCCATCTGCAACCTGGCCAATTATGTATAAACTTGTAACAAGACTTTCTTGCCGCAATATTTTATGCCTCAGCTAATGAAGTCAAATATCCCATATGCCTTCTTCACCAACCTACCTTCTTGTGTTGATACCTTCAGGGATCTATGGAATTGTACACCAAGGGCCCTTTGTTCCTCAGTACTCCATTCATTGTGTATATCCTTCCCTTATTAGAGCTCCCAAATGCACCATTTCACACTTATCAGGATTAAATTCCATCTGCCATTACCTGCCCAATTTACCAGCTGATCAACTGTAGCCTAAGACTATCCTGCACTCAATCAAAAAGCATCACTAATTTTTGTGTCATGTGCAAACTCAATAATTATACCTTCTACGTTCACATTCAAGTCATTAATGTACATAACAAACAGCAAGGGTCCCAGCATTGACCCCCATCGTATATCGTTAGTCACAGATTTCCAACTATAAAAACAACACTCCACTATTACCCTTTCATCCTACTTGCAAGCCAATTTTGGATTCAATTTGCCAACTTCCCTTAGATCCCGAGGGCTTTTATCTTTTGGACCCAATTTCCATGTGAAATCTTGTCAAAGGCCTTACAGAAGACCATATAAAACACATCAACTGCACTATTTTCATCAATATATTTAGACACTTTTTTGAAAAAAACTCGTTAAATTTGTCAGACATGATCTGCTTCTAACAAATCCAGGCTCACTATCCCTACTGAATTCCTGATTTTCCAAGTACTGATTAATACAGTCACTCAGAATTTTTTTCCAATAGTTTCCCCAGCACTGATGTCAGACTGACTGGACGGCAATTAGCTGGTGTATCTCTGCTCCCCTTCTTGAACGAAGGGACTACGTTAGCTATCCTCCAGTCATCTGGCACTTTGTATGTGGCCAGTGAAATATTAAATTGCCAGTGGCCCAGCAATTTCCATTTGTCTCCCATAGCAGCCTGGGGTACATCTCCTCAGGCTCATATTGATCAATATAAGGCACTTCTCTCCAACCCCAGAAGCTAACCAGAAAATGGATGCCTGTCTTGAGGCCCACAGCTCCACCACCATTCATGTTAATTGCTGCTGCCACCACCAGGGATTCTCATATAGCTGGCAATGAGCTTGTTTACCCTCTGTATGCAGTGACTTCCATCTTCTTACTTCTGCCACCAACGCCACCTTAATCTGACAGCTTCTGCTTGGAACAGCAATGCAGCAGATGACACAAGGATCATGTTTCCTTTTCTTACCCAACAACAAACTCATTTTTGGAAATTTTTAAGAATTTAGAGTCCTCTCACAAGATTGTGAATAAGATTTGTTTCCACCCAGATATTGTGTCACTCTTGAGAAACCTCTGTCTAACAAATGACTTAAGGTCTCCTGCACGTAAGAATGCTGAAGCTGATCTTAGTGCTCCAACGATGGGACAAGATGAAATGAACTGAACCAAGAAGTGAATCTTGGACTTCAACTCTATATGGTAAAGTGTTGTACTGAGCTGTTCCTTTACCAGCAGTGAACATTGTGCTGAGTGTTTTTTTAGACAAGCAAATCTTTCAAAGACTTGTTACCAATTTGAAAAGTTCATTCAGTTCAATAGTGTTTTAAGTCGATCATACAAGCATCCTTGTTTTCCCATTTTAAGAAAAGAAAAGGCCAATGAAATAACAGAGTGGGAAATGCTGAAGGATGAAATTATTTGAAGCATTGGATTTTTTACAATTAGATTTAAATGAAGAATTCACAATCAACGTCATTTTGTCTTTTGAGTTCTCAATTTGCCTTATAGAAAGCAGTTTGTTTCATATGGAAAGCGTACATTTTGTTGAAACCCAGTATATTGTGATAGATACCATAATGGAAACCATATTTTACTTTCTTCAGCACAAGACTTTTTTCTGTGCAGATTTGGCAACAGACACAGGATAGTAGACTGACTCACACTTTAAGAGCTATTGGCCTTTGTTGAGTTCACGCTGGACATATTCCAAAGAAATCAAGCCATTATTTAAAACAGGTTTGTTGGATTCTTGGTATATTCTAGCTACTGAAGCCCATTTGCTTGAGCATTGCCAATATTTTGAAGTAAGATTAAGTTTCCAAAGACATTGGTACAAATTCACTTAGAAACCAGTGAGAGAGGAGACTTTACTGCCAGTTCAATTTTTTTGGCATTAGTGTTCAATGCCAGCAATGAAAAGGCAGTGGGTGGAATGTTTTGTGCCTGGAGGTGAGAGTGGGAGGTGGGAAGGACAATAAATGGGTGGAATGGGAGGGATGAAGATGTGAAATCCCATATCATACCTTCTCTTTGCCTTTACTGAAATTAAGTTAGGGGCAGGATTTGCTGTCTTTGTTACACTGGGAATCCCCAAGACATCCTTCTCTAGAGAGGTCAAAGTATCTGATACCACCCATTGTTCCCAGTCTCTCACTCCAAGAAAACATAAAAATTAGAAGCAAGAGCACGCCACTTGGTCTCTCAGGCAAGACCACGGCTGATGTGACCCATGCCTCAACTCCTGTTTCAAGTTATCTCATCATAGTCCTCAACTGCCCAACATTTCAAAAATATATCTACCTCTTCTTAAATATTTTCAGTGGTCTAGCCTCTAGGGAGTAGAAAATTCCATACAATTATTATCCTCTAGGAGAAGAAATCCCTTTGTACTTCAGTTTTAAATGAGTGTCCCCTTATTCTGTAATGATTTTCCCCAGCTGAGATACCTCCACAAGTGAAAACATCTTCTCAGCATCTACGTTATTAACTCCTTGTACGTTTCAATTAGATTACCCCCCATTTCTTATAAACTCTAATGGATAAAGGCCTAACCTACTCAGGCATTCTTGATAACACAAACTTTTCTTGCCGTCTTTTACTTTTGGGATGTTTATTGAGTTCTCCATATGAAGACCTTTGCAAATATTGTTTTATCTTATCTGCCATTTCCCTCTTCCTCTTTGTTAATTCCCAATTTGCATCTCCCAACGGTCCCACACTTACATTATCTACTCTGTTTCTTTTTGTATACCCATAGAAGCTCTCACTTTTATATTTTATATTTCTTTCATATTGCTTCTATATTTCTTGCCAATATACACTAATAATCAATTTCCACCATTTTTGTTACCTTTTTAGTCATCTCTTGCTGGTTGCTAAAATTTTCCCGATCTTCTGGCCTACTGTTAATTTTTGCTACTTTGTATGTCTTAATCTCTTGATTGGATACTCCCTTTGACGGCCTTAGTTAAGTATAGATTATTCATCCTTCTCATTGAGTCCTCCTTTTTCGATCAGAACATAATTTTTCTGGGTATTATGAAAATATTTGCTTATATGTCTGCCACTGTTCATCGACTGACTTTCCCCTTAGTCCATTTCCCAAGCCTGCTTCAGTTAAGATGGAGAGGGACACAATTAAATCTGAAACTAGGGTCCTGAACTTAAAGAAAGCAAAAACCAAAAGAACTGCGGATGCTGTAAATCAGGAACAAAAGCAAAGTTGCTGGAAAAACTCAGCAGGTCTGGCAGCATCTGTGAAGGAGAAAACAGAGTTAGCGTTTCGGGTTTGATGACTCTTCCTCAGAACTGATGGTGGCTGTGAAAACGTCAGTTTATATGCGGAAAATAGGGAAGTTGGTGGGGTAGGGAGTAAACGATAGGATAGAGCCCGAAGAGAGAGAAAGACAGTTGGACAGACAAAGGAGTTGCCAACAATCAGGCTGGGAGGGTGAATAGTTGTTAATGGGGACTGTTAGTGACTAACAACAGGGGGTGTGTGGTGGCAGGCTATATGGTAATAAAGCCTGTTGTGTGGGGTCAGGGGCTGGGACATGGGAGAGTTTAGGCCTTAAATTATTGAACTCATTATTAAACGTTTACTCCCTACCCCACCCACCTCCCTATATTTTGGCATACAAACTGACGTTTTCCCAGCCACTATCAGTTCTGAGGAAGGGTCACCGGACCCGAAACATTAACTCTGTTTTCTCCTTCACAGATGCTGCCAGACCTGCTGAGCTTTTCCAGCAATTCTGTTTTTGTTGTTGTTGTTGTCAAAGAAAGCAAACTTTGATGGTATGAGGCATGCACTATCTAACTTCACCTGACGAAGGGGCTATGTTCTGAAAGCTTATGATTTCAAATAAACCTGTTGGACTTTAACCTGGTGTGGTCTCTTTTCTGACCTTGCATTAGCTAGGGTAAGCTGGCCAAGGATACCTAAGGGAGTGATGGTGGATACACAATGGCAGACATTTAAAGAACACACAGATGAACTTCAGCAATTGGACGTCCCTATCTGGTGTATGAGGGAAACAGGGAAGGTGGCTCAACTATGGCTAACAAGGGAAATCAGGGATAATGTTAAGCCAAAGAGGAGGCATATAAATTGGCCAGGTAAAGCAGCAGACTTGAGAACTGGGAGAAATTAAATATTCAGCACAGGAGGACAAACCGTTTAATTCAGAAAGGGAAAATAGAATATGGAAGTAAGCTTGCGGAAAACATAAAAAACTTGCTGCAAAAGCTTCTATAGATATGCAAAGAGAAAAAGACTGGTGAAGACAGAGAGAGGTCCCTCGCAATTAGAATCAGGTGAAAGCATAATGGGCAACAAAGAGACTGCAGACCAGTTGAACAAATACTTTGGATCTGCCTTCACTAATGAGGACACAAATAACCTTCAGTAAATACTAGGTGACAGAGGGTCAAGCATGAAGGAGGAACTGAAGGAAATCCTTATTAGTTGGGAAATGGTATTGATGAAACTATGGGATTAAAATCAAGTAAGTCCCCAGGGCCTGATGCTCTGCATCCCAGAATACTTAAGGAAGTGGCCCTAGAAACAGTGAATGCATTGGTGATCATTTTCCAACACTCTGTAGACTCTGGGAGAGTTCCAATGGACTGCAGGGTAGCTAACGTAACCCCAATCTTTAAAAAAGGAGGGAGAGAGAAAATAAGGAATTATGGGCTAGTTAGCCTGACATCCCCTGGTTGGGAAAATGTTATGAATGTAATAACTGAGCATTTGGAAAGTGATGACAGGTTGGTCCTAATCTGCATGGATTCACTAAAGAGAAACCATGCTTGACAAATAGAACATAGAACATAGAACAGTGCAACACAGTGCAGGCCTTTCAGTCCACAATATTGTGCCAGCCTATTATCCTACTCTAAGATCAAACTATCCTGCATACCCTTCACTTTACTGTCATCCATTTGCCTATCCAAGAGTCGCTTAAATGTCCCTAATGTATCTGACTTTACTACCACTGCTGGCAGTGCATTCCGCGCCCACCTCTCTCTGTGTAAAGAACCTACCTCTGACATCTCCCCCGTACCTTCCTCCAATCTCCTTAAAATTATGCTCCATTGTGATAGCCATTTCCACCCTGGGAAAAATGTCTCTGGCTATCCACTCTATCTATGCACCTCATCATCTTCTACACCTCTATCAAATCACCTCTCACCCTTCCTTGCTCCAATGAGAAAAGCCCTAGCTCCCTCAATCTTTCCACATAAGACCTGCCCTCCAATCCAGGTAGCATCCTGGTAAATCTCCTCTGCACCCTCTCTAAAGCTTCCACATCCTTCCTATAATGAGGCGACCTGAACCGAACACAATATTCCAAGTGTTGTCTAAATAAGGTTTTATAGAGCTGCAACATTACCTTGTGACTCTTAAACTCAATTCTTGTGCCAATGAAAGCCAACACACCATACGCCTTCTTAAGAACCCTATCAACTTGGGTGGCAATTTTGAGGGATCTATGGACGTGGACCCCAGGATCCCTTTGTTCCTCCACACTGCCAAATTTCCCTGAATCCCATGCCTCCTAACATTCTGAATGAGCCTACCATGTGGAACCTTATCAAATGCCTTGCCAAAATCCATATACACCACATCCACTGCTCAACATTCATCAATGTGTTTTGTCACATCCTCAAAGAATTTAGTAAGGCTTGTGAGGCATGGCCTGCCCCTTACAAAGCCATGCTGACTATCTCGATGCTTTTCCAAATAATCATAAATACTATCTCTCAGAATCATCTCCAATAATTTGCCCAAACAGTCGTAAGACTAACTGTCTGTAATTCCCAGGATTATCCCTATTCCCTTTCTTGAACAAGGGAATGACATTTGCTTCCCTCCTATCATCTGGTACTACTCCCGTGGACAGTGAGGATGCAAAGAACATCGCCAAAGGCACAGCAATCTCTTCCCTGGCTTTCCGTAGTAACCTTGGATATATCCTGTCTGGCCCAGAGGATTTATTTATCCTCATGTTTTTCAAAATTTCTAGCACATTCTTCTTCCTAACATTAACCTGTTCAAGCATATCAGCCTGTTTCATGCTGTCCTCATAAATGACAAGGTCCTCTCCCTAGTGAATATTGAAGCAAAGTATTCATTCAGGACCTCCCCTACCTCCTGCAACTCCAGGCACAAGTTCCTATCCCTGATTAGCCCTACCCTCACTCTGGTCATCCTCTTGTTCCTCACATACGTATAGAATTCCTGGGGGTTTTCCTTAATCCTAGCTGCCAAGGCCTTTTCATGCCCCCTTCTAGCTCTCCTGAATCCATTCTTCGGTTTCTTCCTGGCTACCTTGTAGCCCTCTAGAGCCCTGTCCGATCCTTACTTCCTCAACCATAAGCAAACTTCCTTCTTGACTAGATGTTCCACAAGTCTTGTCAAACAAGGTTCCTTCACCTTACTGTCCCTTCCTTGCCTCCGTGGAACAAACCTATCCAGCACTTGTAGCAACTGCTCCCTAAAGGGCCTCCACATTTCTGTCGTGCATTCCCCTGAGAACATCTGTTCACAATTTATGCTCCGCAGTTCTTGCCTAATAGCATTGTAATTCCCCCTGCCCCAATTAAATACTTTCCCATACTGTCTGCTCCTATCCCTCTCCATGACTGTAGTAAAGACCAGCCCTCTTCCTATCTCCCCCTGGGCCATGGCCCCACCAAGGGACATCAGGCCATTGTGTCCAAATGGTCACCACCTCCATTTTATCTGGTGATTGCCCTTTACATTGCCCCCAAGCTGATAGTCTCCCAACCCTGCACAGCTTGCTTCTACCTTCTTCCCCCAAAATTCACAAACAGGACTGCCTGGGCATACCCATTGTTTCTGCCTGCTCCTGCCCCATGGAACTCATCTTTTCCTACCTCAACTCCTTCTTTTCTCCCCTTGGCCAGTCCTTTTCCGCTCACATCTATGATTCCTCTGACACTTTATGTCAGTTTCAGAATTTCCAGTTTGCAGACTCCAGCCACCTCCTCTCTATGATGGGCGTGCATTCCCTTTATACATTCATACCCCATCAGAATGCTCTCAGGGCTCTCCACTTCTTCCTGGAACAAATGCCTGAACCGCCCTTATCTGCCACCGCCCTCTTCTGCCTGGTCAAGGTCATCCTGAACAAATTTTCTTTTAACTCCTCTTGTTTTTTTCAGTTCAAAGGGGTGGCCATGGGTACACGCACTGGTCCCAGTTATACCTTTCTCTTGGTGGGGTACGTGGAACATTCCTCATTCCAGCTCTATTAGGGGTCCCACCGACCACTCTTTCTCCAGTATATCAATGATATCATCGTTGCTTTTTCTATCTCTCATCCAGAATTGGAAATGTTTATCAATTTTGCATTCAATTTCCACCCCACTGGTATGTCCACTTGTATTCTTCATTGAACTTCACACGTCATTGAGTTGCTCACCAAATGGCACCCCCACACCCTCAAAGCCTAATGTAGGGTGAGGTTATTTTTACAACCA
This sequence comes from Ginglymostoma cirratum, assembly GCA_024137785.1. NCBI lineage: Eukaryota > Metazoa > Chordata > Chondrichthyes > Orectolobiformes > Ginglymostomatidae > Ginglymostoma > Ginglymostoma cirratum. Next base: position 4,182,704 of record JAHRHZ010000032.1, read on the forward strand.
TGTTATTGTTTATTCATCATGGAATTTATTGCCCATCGATAGTTGCCCTTGAATTGCCAGTATTAAAGATGTTGGGAGAGGAAATAACTCCAAGAAGGCCGGTATCCCGTCACCAAGTCACCAAGTCACCAAGTCACCAAGTCACCAAGTCACCA
>JAHRHZ010000032.1:4182868-4198362 GCA_024137785.1 Ginglymostoma cirratum
GTCACCAAGTCACCAAGTCACCAAGTCACCAAGTCACCAAGTCACCAAGTCACCAAGTCACCAAGTCACCAAGTCACCCTTTATTTGCATGCACATAGTACATGACACAAACCCAGCTAGCTTAGATCTGGCACCTAGAGTGAACAGAACCTCTGACACTCCTATTTATATCTGTCAGCCAGCACTCCCTGATTGGACCAGATTAACAGCCTTAATTAGGGAATTCATATTCAATGAGGTCCAGCTGACTAACTGCATTACAAAATCACTACAGGAGGTAGACTTGCTGATGCTTCTTCTGAGACCTTAGTACTTTCATCCTCAGAGGTCAAGGAGATGGCTTCTGGAGGAGTCATAGAGTCATAGAAATGTACAGCACAGAAACAAATCCTTTGGTCTAACTCATCCGTGATGAGCAGATGCCCGGAATTAATCTAGTCACACTTGTCAGCATTTGGCCCATATCCCTCTAAAATCTTCGATTTCGTAAACCCAGCCAGATGCCTTTTAAATGTTATAATTGTACCAGCCTCCACCACTTCCTCTGGCATCTCATTCCATACACACACTACCCTCTGTGTGAAAAAGTTGCCCATAGGTCCGTTTTAAATCTTCCCTCTCTCAACTTAAACCTATGCCCTCTAGTTTTGACTCCCCCACCTGGGGATATAACGTCTATTTAACCTACCGATGCTCCCACATGATTTTACAAACCTCTATAAGATCACCCCCTCAGCCTCTGATGCTCTAGGGAAAATAGCCCCAGTCTATTCAGCCTCTCCCTACAGCTCAAAGCCTCAACCCTGACAGCATCTATGTAAATCTTTTGTGAATCCTTTGAGATTTCACAACATTCTTCCTATAGCAAGGAGACCAGAATTGCATGCAGTATTCCAAAACTGGCCGAACCAATGTCCTGTATAGCCACAACATGACCTCCCAACTCCTCTACTCAGTGCACTGACCAGTAAAGGCAAGCAAACCAAACACCTTCTTCACTATCTTTTCTATGCCACTCCACTTTCAAGGAACTATGAACCTGCACTCCAAGTTCTCTATGTTCAGCAACACTCCCCAGGACTTTATCATTAAGTGTATAAGTCCTGCCCTGATTTGCCTTTCCAATTGCATTTATTTAAATTAAACTCCATCTGCCACTCCTCGTCTCATTGCCAGTCTGATCAAGATCCCATGTTTCTCTGAGGTAACGTTCTTTGATGTCCACTACACCTCCAATTTTGGTGTCATGTGCAAACTAACTAACCATATCTCCTATGTTCACGTCCAAATCATTTATACAAATGATGAAAAGCAGTGGGCCCAGCACTCATCCTTGTGTCACACTGCTGGTCGCAGGTCTCCAGTCTGAAAAGCAGCCCTCCACCACAACCCTCTGTCTTCTACCTTCGAGCCAGTTCTGTATCCAAATGCTAGTTCTTGTATTCCATGTGATCGAACTTTGCTAACCTCTATACCATGATGAATTGAATTCCTTACTGAAGACCACGTAGATCATGTCCATTGCTCTGCCTAATCAATCCTCTTCGTTGCTTCTTCAAAAACTCAATTAAGTTAGTGAGACACAATTTCCTATGCACATAGCCATGTTCACTAACCCCAAGCAGTCCTTGCCTTTCCAAATACATGTAAATCCTGTCCCTTAGGATCCCCTCCAACAACTGGGGCTTTATCCAGCTTTAGGTGTTTTAAGCCATCCAGCGCCTCCTCCCCTGTAATATGGACATTTTTCAAGATGTTGTTATTTATTTCCCCACTTTCTCTATCTTCTATATCCTTCTCCACAGTAAAAACTGATGCAAACTATTTGTTTAATATCTTCCCCATCTCCTGAGGTTCTATACATAGGCAGCCTTGCTGATCTTCAGGGAACCCTATTCTCTCCCTTGTTACCCCTTTGTCCTTAATGTATTTGTAGAATCCCTTTGGATTCTCCTTAACCCTATTTGCCAAACTATCTCATGTCCCTTTTTTGTCCTCCTGATCTCCCTCTTAAGTATACTCTTACTGCCTTTATATTCTTCCAGGGATTCACTCAATCTCTGCTGTCTATACCTCACATATGTTTCCTTCTTTTTCTTGACCAAAACCTCAATTTCTCTAGTCATCCAGCATTCCCTACACCTACTAGCCTTGCCCTTCATCCTAACAGGAACATACTGTACAAAAATGGAATTTGCTGGAAAAGCCGAGCAGGTCTGGCAGCATCTGTGGAGAAAAAATCAGAGTTAACATTCCGGGTCCAGAGACCTTTCCTCAGAACTGATTTTTTCTCTATAGATGCTGCCAGACCTGCTGAGCTTTTCCAGCAACTTCTGTTTTTGTTCCCAATTTACAACATCTGCAGTTCTTTCTGTTTTTATTTAGGAACATACTGCCTCGGACTCTCATTATCTCATTTTTGAAGGCTTCCCATTTTCCAACCGTCCCTTTACCTGCAAACATCTGCCCCCAATCAACTCTTGAAAGTTCTTGCCTAATACCATCAAAATTGTCCTTCCTCCAATTTAGAACTTTAACTTTTGAGATGGGCATTTCCCTTTGGAGTTGTTGGAGATGGTGGCTGTACCTGCAAAACTCAACAAACAGAAAGCATCAGTTAGTGGTTGGGAGTGGTGTGCAATGAATGAGAGAGACACTAGTGTTCATGTGTGAGAGTTACAGTGGAGTGATTCTTGCTCAGTACTTGGGACATGGATATTCCTGCATCCCTGACAGAGCGGTCCAAGTCTTCTCCTGAGAGAAACAGGATTCTCTCGTCATAGGGGCTGAGGAGCCGAAAGTTGGGCACCTCTCCACCTGTACCGGTTCTGTCTGCCTTTAAAGAAATATTTTCTTCTGAAATAAGAGGAAGAAAGGGAGTGAGTGAGATGAAAGTGGATGGTACAGCTGTTAGTGCAGGTTGGGAAAAGGTGGTGAGGTATCCCAAAGGAGTGAGTAGGCAGCATAGATGGCCTGCAGGGTTAGTATTGTGAGAGACTGGGGAATGGAGACAGTGGATGACAGACATATTGAGTGCAATAGTGAGACTGGCAGAGGATGTGCCTTGGTAGGAGGTGGGTGCAGTAGCAGAGACCAAGTAAGTGTGAGGTAGCTGAGAGCAGAGAGTTTTCCTGGCAGAGTCGAGAAGGTCTTTGACCATCCTTTGACAGTGCTGACTGTTCCTCTGAAATGACCTTGGAGGTGACCTTAACATAGCTCAGCTGTGCCTGGTGGCACAGCGTCCTCTGGGAGGCCAATGGGTAAAGGACTCCTTTCCTTTCCACCACCCCTTGACCAGGACTCCAGGTCACTGTGGAAAGATTGCAGTGCCATCTTCCCCCTCTCTCTCATGTTCAGACTCTGTCCTTTACTGAGTAGGTCAGCTTCAGAATGCTAGGGCTCATCCATGTGAACGACGAGCTTTTAAAGATGGCATCAGTGCGAGAGATACAATTCTTTCAGCAGATAACTGTTGAGTGGTGAGTTTTTCTGCAAACAGTGCATGGTAAGATAGGGCTGGAATCAGACTGATGGATAGCAAAGGGTTGAGTAGGTAACTAATGCTGTGAATTTGGTGAGACACAGCAAGAGGACCCACAAAGCATTGCAGCAAAAAATCCTCCCAAAAACCTGACACAACTTAGACTGAGCCAAAAAATGGAAGATTCAACCCATTCTGTTTTATTCTTACAATCCTGTTCTAATATGTTGCCAAAGGATATCCTTGGTTCTTTTTTTGTTGGAGCTGAATTTCCGCTGACACTGTGAAATAACTGCACACAGACCTGTCACCACGTCACCCTTTATTTACATGGGCACAGTACACTGGCTGTGGCCAGCTAGCTCAGAATCAGTTCCCCTGAACTGAGGAGATTCTAAACCCCCTGCTTATATATATCTTTTCCCTATCCCCACACCACTGCTGTGCAGCGATGGTGCTTATTTTCCCCCATAGCATCAGCATTGTGTATGTGCGTTGTGTAGAGACCTAGTGAAGACACCATTATGCAAATAAATTTATTCAATACTTCCGCCACCAGGAAAGACAGTCACTCGATCAGGGAACCAATAACAAGCAAAGAATACGTGAAAAAAAGTGAAGGGGGAAGGTAGGGATTAAATCAAAATAGAAATGAAGGGGGAAATAAATTAGTCCACCCTTCGTGATGCCCAGCTCTCCTTAAGAATTTCCTTGTTGTTAATGAGACAAGTACTTAAGCAGGCGACTGGGATTCATTTTACATAAAGTGAAATATAAAGTGGGAACAGGTGGGGCATGTTATGTGGAAAGAGCTGAAAGACTGAGTAGTTAATAAACGCTATCTATGAAGGAAGGTGTTCCTGACTGTCTTGAATCTGAGTTGACCTATATCAATTTTTTGAATATTTTGTTAATCTTCTTAATAGTGTGATCTTACATGGAATGGCAACAACTGATATTCTAAACTGACCGAAATTACAAGAATCTGAAGCTGGTAACAAAGACCAAACCTTTAAACACATGGCAGTTGCAGGAATTATTTGTTTGGTATCCTCACATGTTGTATTCCGTCTTTTTTGAATTTTGGGCAAGTGTGAAAGGAATAACAGATATCAATCTGTTTGAACCAGTACAAGCACTCCTCTGGCTAACAAGTCCTGGATTCGGTATTAGAACCAGAATTTCTGGCAGTGGCACTATTTACTGAACCACAAGTCCTCCTTACTACGAGTGAGGAATTAATTTAAACCTTTTTCCCTTCTACATTGCACCTGGTAATTTGTTAATTCAAAAACACCTAAACATTAAGCCGCAAGTGTCAAAACAAATCAGAACCATTGCCTTTGCTTTTCATTTTGGAATTTTATGAGACTCATAGTGAATAAATTTTATTACTTAATAAATTTTAAAAATGAAAATTTAGGACTGCAAAAAATGTGAAGTAAAAGTTCCATGTGTCTGAATTTCAGAGAGATGTATAATTATCCTGGTAATAGTATATGGACTTGTTTCAAAGTGACAGATTGCCCTCATGACATGAACAGATGGTAAATGGCTATGACCCATGTCAACCATATAACAGGGGACCTTGCTTCTAATACTTTGAATTCTTAAAGCGAGATGCTAATGCTATAAAACCACTGGAACCTTTTAAATCATTTTGAGAGTTTTTTAAATTCTTACATTTGGTAACTTTTGCATCAGCCATTGTATATGTACTTTACCTTTTATTTATGGTAATGGTCAAGTTATTTACATTAAGTGTTACTGTTGATATTTTTCAAAATTTAATCCAAAATCTTCAATGAAACCATAAATCAAGAAAAATACTAAATGAGGTGCTGATTAGCTCTTACCTACTTTGCAGTAACTCAAAAATTATAAATTCTGGATCAGTCCTGTGGGTACACCTCTGCATGACATTATTTATAAATCAGTGCAGTACAAACCTTGTTGAATTATTTGCTCATCTGGATTATTGTTTTTATGGCAGTCACATGCGATGAACTCTTCCCAAACAACCCTATGCCAAAGAGGGCCACCAAACCTGGCCTCCGGTGTTTTCTCGGAATCAGGAGTTGTCCTTCCCAATATGAATTATTAAGATCTGAGGAAGGGCCACTTGGCGCGAAACATTAGCTCTGATTTTTCCTCCACGAGTGCTGCCAGACCTGCTGATCCTTTCCAGCAATTTTGGTTTCTGCTTCTGCTTTCCATCATCTGCAGTTCTTTTGGTTTTATTCAGTTTTTAAACTTACTACCATTTCTCTTCCAGGCATGCCGAGTTTGAAGAAGTTCTGCTCCTCTCTCTGACATGATTTCATAGAATCCCTACAGTGTGGGAACAGGCCCTTCGACCCAACAAGTCCACACCGACCCTCAGAGCATCCCACCCAGATCCATCCCCCCATAACCCACTTAATCCACATATCCCCGAACATTACGGGCAATTTAGCATGGCCAATCCACCTAGCCTGGACATCTTTGCACTGTGGGAGGAAACCAGAGCGCCCAGAGGAAACGCATGCAGACACAGGGAGAAGGGGCAAACTCCACACAGACAGTCGCCCGAGGGTGGAATTGGTGCATGGCCAGGAGGGAATCTAGCAGGCAGTGGAATATCCACATGTCTGGTACCATCACTCTTCTGATGGTAGAGATTGCGGGTACAGGAAGTGCTGGCAAGAAACCTTGGTGAGTTGTGCATCTTGTAGATGGCAATAATGGCAGAGGGAGTCAATGTTTAAGATGATGGATAGGGTGCTGGTTACATGGAGTGCTTTACTGTGGATGGCGTTGAACTTCTTACGTGATGAGCATTTGCATTTAGTCTTTTGATTTATAATATCTTTTATAACACTTTTTGATTCATATTGTTTCCTCAGTTTGGATTAACTGATAGACAAGATATAGTCCAACAACATATAGATCACATAATCGAGAATTCTGGTCCCTGTATTGTGGATGATGTTGAAATGTACTTGTGATATTTTTTAGCTCCCATCTTATATAAGAATAATAGCCAAAGGCTGACCAATTTTAGGAAGAAGGTTGTATAAGTAAACTTAGATGGACAGTGCAATTGTTTTAATGGATACTTTATGCCCATCAATAACTGTAGGATGGAAACATTTAAACATCTGAGGTGAACACTTTTTTATGGATTTTGTGCAATAATAAAAATAACTTGAGTATGTAGACAGTTTTTATGGATCTATTGCACAACGTAGGCTGCACCTAGATAAATCCAAGCAGGGAATTAAGTAATGAGGGAGGATGTACCCAAGACCAGTGATTCTTATGAAATCTGATAGGGTTTGTTGCATTCAGGAGAAAATTCTTGGAAGAACTCAAGCAAAATGAGAAATGTAAGGTCATGTTCGTGGAAGTTTATAAGCTCATTATGCTAACAAATAATTTGGGTTGGTAGATGACAGTGTCAGGAATGTATTCTTAAGCTGTTCCCTAAAATTATTTTGTGAAATAGAAATGAATGATTTTAAATGGTTTTTAATTGCTATTTTATTACGTTTATGTACAAAAAACAAAGATAGATCCATTTTATGTTGCAATGGACATCTACAGAATGAACACATTAGGGCAAATATGTTCAAGTATTAGCTGTGGGTGTAGGAAAGTAATATTCAATTCTCCTCATAGCTTGTAGTAACAAATTATTTTCACAGAAACTGTTCAGATCTGTTATGACACACCTTCAGGGCAGATGGGACTTGCAATTGGATCTCCTGTCCCAGAAGTCTAGCACCACACCACAACAGTCCCCTTAAAAGTCAACCATGCAGTTCTGAAGTGGGAAAGCAAGCAGCCAATTTGCACACAAGGTCCCATCAATGTGATAACGATCAGATAATCTGTTTTCATGATGTTGCCTGAGGGAAAAAGTACTGGCCAAGAATGAGCAAGAACTCTTTGCTTCTTTCAAATAATGCCAGCGGTTTCTTAAAGTTAGCCAAGACAACAGATGAGACAGCTTTATATTTCAGTTTTTTGAAGAGATGACAGAAAGGGTTGTTGAGAGTTCTACTGTTGATGTGCTAAGCATGGATTTCCAAAAGGTGTTTGATTTAGTGCTGCAGAACAGACCTGTGAGCAAACTTAGAGCTCTTGGAATAGAAAGAACAGTAGCAGTTTGGCTACAAATTTGGCTGAGTGATAGGAAGCTGAGAGTAATGGTTAATGGGTATAGATGCAAATAAGTTATTAAAACTGACAGGAGAAGCTCAGCAAGCCATTCATAAAGTATGTGGCAATGTAGGCTGTAGCATGATTCCTGATCTCTGACTTACTATTGTAGCCACTGTATTTATAAGGGTAGTCGAATTCAGTTTCTAGTCAATACTAACGCCCGGATGTTGATTGTGGGTGATTCATGATAATCATGTCATTGAATGTCAATGGATTATAATTTTGATTTTCTCTTACTTGAGATAGTCATTGCCTGGCACTTGATTGACGTGCATTGTTCTTGTAACTTGTCAACCCAAACCTGGATATTGTCCAGGTCTTGCTGCATTTGAGCATGGACTACTTCAGTATCAGAGAATTTGTGGATGGTGCTGAACGTTGTGCAATCATCAGCAAAAATCCCTACTTTTGACCTTATGATTGAGGGAACGTCACTAATAAAGCAACTGAAAATGGTTGGACATATAAAATGGTTGGACCTGAGGAACTTGGAGGGATCTTGTGGTCAGTCATAGTGTCCCTGCAGATGAGGCAATGGAGGTTCACACCCTACCTGGTTCAGAGATGTTTAATTACATCTCTGAACTGGTTGATTCGGAAAATATCTTACCCTGAGGAGCTCCTGCAGAGATGTCTGGAGCTGGGATGATTGATTGCGAAACCCATCTTCCTTTCTGCTAAGAATGAATCCTGTCAATGAAGAGTTTGCCCTCTGATACTTATTAAGCACAGTTTTGCTAGGGGTTCTTAATGTCACACTCGTACAAATGTGGCTTTGAGGTCAAGAGCTGTCACTCTCACCTCACCTCTGGAATTCCACTCTTTTGTCCACTTTTGAACCAAAGCTGTAATAGAGTCAGGGGCTGAGTGGTCCTTACAAAGTGAGCGCCAGTGAGCAGGTTATTGCTGAACAAGTTCCACTTAATTGCAGTGTTGATGACACCTATCAACATTTTACTGATGACCAAGAGTAAACTGGTGGAGTGGTAATGACTAGATTGGATTTGTTCTGTTTTTTGCGTACAGGACATACCTGGGCTATTTTCCACATGGTCATGCAGATGCCAGTGTTGTAGCTCTACTGGGACAGCTTGGCTAGTGGTATGATAAGATCTGGAACACATGTCTTCAGTACTATTGTCATAATGTTGTCAAGGACCATAACCTTTGCAGTTTCCAGTGCGTCTAGTTGCTTCTTGATATCGAGTGGACTGACCTGAATTGACTGAAGACTTGGTGCCTGGCAGACGATTCAGTGAATGTTTCAGACTTATCTTTTGCATTAATGTTATGGGCTCCCCAATTACTGAGGATGCACATATTCGAGGAGCCTCTTCCTCCAATGAGTTATTCAATTGTCCACCTGCATTCATGCCTGGATGTGGCAGGACTGTAGAGCTTAGGTCTTCTCTGTTTGTGGAATAGCTGAGCTCCCTATCAGATATAATGGGCCAAATGGCCTCCTTCTGCACTGTAATCATGCTGTGACTTGTCTTATTTGAAACACAGCACCTCCAACAGTGCATCATTCTCTTGGTATGTCAGAGTACATTTTGTGCATAAGTGTCTCATGGAATTTGAGAAGATCAGTCGCAACAGCAGACCTTCATAATTGTTTGGTATTGTTTCAGATCTGGTTACCTACATCTAGTTGAAAGAACGCTACATCACAATACCAAATATTCCTGCCATCCTTGGACCTTTAATGATATGATAGCAAGTGCTGGCCACTTCATTGCCATTTTGATTTTATTTGGTAAGATCGCAACAACAAACATAACTTCATTAAAAAAAGTTAAATTTGGCGGTGCAATGTCTTGTGTTCAAGGTGGCCTCATGGGATTGTGCATAGGGTTTTCATCAGTTTAAAACATAGCACATTCAGCTGATGGAAGAAAGTTTCTGAACTGTAAATATTGCTGCCAGGAATTATCAACAATGTTAAGATTTTTACCATCTGGAGATCTGGTTTTATTTATATGGCTAACAGTTGTCCAAAGCCTATGAAAGAAGTGCAATAGTAGCAGCATCCATCTATGAACGTATGAATCACAGAGACACAAAGAAAACACAAAATCCAAGCCATGTGAGTTTTCTATTTTCAACAAAATAACAGTTTTGAAATGTGTATCCATACATTTTAGTCACTATCCGTTCAAAGGTTTTCATGTTTAAAATAAATACAGAAACTGCTTGAAGTAAGAACTTAATGAAACATCATCTTTTAACAGAAAATGCATGCAGTCAGTTACAAAAGAGGACCACTACAAACACACATTTTCTTCAAAACTGACAATTTAACTTATGTCAGTTTTGCCTCATTTACAAATTTATGTGAGAGAGCTAAGATTAAGCAGACTGGGTGAAAATAAGCAAGAGTTAGTCTTTAACTATTATGTGTGTGTAATGCCAAGCTGTTTCTTTTACTTTCCAGAGATCTTTTTGCTTTGCATATGGTATCTAGCAACATATTGTAACAGATATCTACGTAAAGGAAAGTAGTATTGTCGCATAAAATTTTTATAAGAATCCAAAAGCATTTTGAAGACATTAGTTGGCGTGATAATTGTCAGAACATTTAGTTTTTCAAGTAAAATCTTTACAGTTTAGTTGCTACAGTGTGCACTTTGTCAACTATCGTGTGATTGGAAGTAGTTCAGGAACTGAATATAAATAAGTGCAAATACATCAGACTTCAAATTTGAAATGATCCCATGAATGTCAAAGTGTCTCAATGCTAAACATGATGTACATCCATAACAGAAATGTTTTCTCAGGTACACTTGAATATTGATGCAGTGGAATTTTCACTGGGGTTGTCCCACACTTCCATTTTCCTAGCATTTCTAAGACTTATCTCTCAATTCATGGCAAATGAGCAGGAGAAGCCCTGCAGAAAATCCTTGCAAATATTTCTGCTACCCTTGTCCTTCTAGGTTGGACAAGTCACAGGTTTGGAATATGCTGCCTAAGGAACAAAAACAAAGCTGCTGGAAAAGCTCAGCTGGTCTGGCAGCATCTGTGAAGAAAAAAATCAGAGTTAACATTTCAGGTCCAGTGACCCTTCCTCAGAACAGCTGCCTAAGGAACTTTGGTGATTTTCTGCAGTGTATTTTGTAGGTGATACATACTGCTGTTACTGAGCATTGATGCCAGAAGGTCTGAGCGTTTAAGTGGTGGCTGAGATGCCAATCAAGTGGTTGTCATGAAGTGCTGATGTAATGAGATACATTGTGTCCAAGTTCATCTTCATTGTAAACATGAAGATTACCAGAAAAGGAGCAGAGGTTATAGTCGTCACCTTATAAATTTTGTTTTTATCAGCCTGCTCAGACATGTTATGACACACCTCCAGGGCAAATGGGACTTGAAATTGGACATTATGGTCGACAGGTAGAGTCACTACCATTGTGCAACAAGACCCTCTGATCATCTTCTTATAAATAACCTTCCAATAAAGGGAGAATTTGCAGGCTGCAAGTCCTAAGATGAAATTTCTCATCATGGAAGTTCACTGGATAAGTTCACTGGAACCTAGTGTCTTTGTCTGTGGGGCACCATGAGGAAAGCCTTGCTTTACCAAGTTAATGCTATAATGATCAGGATAAGGATTGCAGCAGTAAAGTATGACAGTAGATGCTTTGTTCAGTTGACACAATGAGAAAAAAAAGCTAGGAAGTTCATATAACCCATAGGTTATAAGATACTTCAAATTTTCCATCTTTGACATGTTCTTCAGATTGTCCATGAAATTCACAGGGTTCGATACTAAGACAAGCTAAATGGTCACTTGCTTGAGCTTTAAATTCCGAATCATGGGGAGAAATTTGCTTGCCCTTGAGCAGCACAAGAAATGTTGAGAAGATTACTGCATAAATTTAAAAAAAGACTCTGGAGGTCAAGGAAGAAAAGTCAGAGTTCCTTTTTACTTTTGAGAGTCTTGTAAGTAAACGGCAAGGACTGAATTTCCATGCAGTTGCATTTCGTTAATACAATACCTAATTTTGCTTCATTGCTATTCAGGTGCTGATGAGAAACGAGATAATGCTAAATAAAAACCAAAAGAACTGCGGATGCTGTAAATCAGGAACAAACAAAAAGTTGCTGGAAAAGCTCAGCAGGTCTGGCAGCATCTGTGGAGGAGAAAACAGAGTTAACATTTCGGGTCCGGTGACCCTTTCTCAGAAGTGTGTAGATAATGCTAAATCCCAATGTGAATGTCAGAGTGGTTATCTGGCAGATGAAGTCCACCGATTGCTCTCCAGGCCTTCATATTCAGATCCTTCAGCAAAATCTCATGACAGGCTCCATGGACACTGATTGCTTCCACCCTTTTTCTATGGATGTTGACATCAGCAGAACACTTGTCGCATCATGGCTGGTCATGGATTAAGTCAGAAGACATCTCAACATTTCAATACAGCACTTTTGAGCTCACCGACACTTCACATTACAATTTTCTTCCAGGTCATGCTATGCACATGAATGCATATTTATCTCATGCTAGGCATATGATGCATCTCATGGCTCTTAACTTGCATCGTTGGTACTCAATTAATTGGATGCTCACAGCAATTCTGCCTTGCCTTGCTTTTTTGTGCATTGCCGCTACATTCAGAACTTGTAGAATCAAAGAATTCTCTGCCCCACTTTGCTTCTTAGGGAAATTATAAAATCCCTACAGTGTGGAAGCAGGTCATTTGGCCCATTGATTCCACAACTACCGTCTGAAGAGCATCCCACCCCGCCCCCCACCCTATCCCTGTAACCCTACATTTCCCAAGTTTAATCTTCCTAGCCTACAAATCCCCACTGTAGGCAATTTAGCATGGCCAATCTACCTAACCTGCAAATCTCTGGACTGCAGGAAGAAACCAGAGAACCTGGAGGAAATCCACGCAGACACAGGGAGAATGCGTAAACTCCACACAATCGCCGAGGGTAGAATGGAACCTGGGTTCTTAGTGCTGTGAAGAAGCAGTGCTAACTACTGAGCCACCGTGCCACCCCCATAGAAAATCAGAAAGCTTGCTTTGCTTGCCAACACTGAACAGTCAAATGGGTGCGTATGTTGGTGTACGGGGCCCGTGCTATATCAAATTATCACTGGCATCTTTTGAATTTGGGAAAAAAAAAATTTCCAATATTTACTGTCATCAGGTTAAAGCTCTCCACCGTTGTTGCTGATAAATAGTACCTTAGCATTAGTGTACAGTTCAGAGGGAATATAAGCAGCTCCGTTAGATGGGAGGATATACAAGCAGTTTGCACAATTTGGAAGCAGTGGACACAACTATTGAGTACTGCATGCAATTCTGGTCTCCTTCCTATAGGATGGATGTTGTGAAACTTCAAAGGGTTCAGAAAAGATTTATGAGGATGTTGCCAGGGTTGGGGGTTTGAACTACAGGGAGAGGCTGAGTATGCTGGGGCTATTTTTCCCCCTACCCTATCAGCATTGGAGGCTGAGGGGTGACTTTAAAGAAATTTAGAAAATCATGAGGGGCATGGATAGGGTAAAAAGGCAACGTCTTTTCCCCAGGGTGGGGCAGTCCAAAACTAGAGGGCATAGGTTTAAGGTGAGAGGGGAAAGATTTAAAATGGACCTAAGGGACAACTTTTTCACACAGAGGATGGTGTGATCATGGAATAAGCTGCCAAAGGAAATGGTGGAGGCTGGTATGAATACAACATTTAAAAGGCATCTGGATGGGTATATGAATAGGAAGGGTTTAAATGAATATGGGCCAAATGGGACTAGATTTATATAGGACATCTGGTTGGCATGTACAAGCTGCACCAAAGGGTCTGTTTCTGTGCTGTACATCTCTATGACGCTGTGACTCTTCAATTTTATAATAAGTAGGCAGAAATGCTCATCTTAATTTTAGAACCAACTTTGAAACCTGGGATAATGTGTGGTGTGCAAGCCAATGGACTCTGAAGCACACAGCAACTGTACATATTTTCTGAAGTAATTTTGAAAAATAGTTAAAGGATTTGAAAAATACTCCAGGAATTATTTATTTTCAACCTTTTCATTTCAAATTGATTCTTGGGGTGTGGGCATTCATGACAAGGTGACATTGATTATTCATCTTTAGTGGCCCTGAGAAAGGTACAATTTTCTGAATTGCTGCAGTCCACGTGATAGCATTGACCCAGCATGAAAGTAGAGCAGAAATTCCAAGATGTTGACCTAGTGACAATAAATTTGAATAAAAGATCATTCATTAAAAATCTTTCATGGTGTTGAGAGTAGGTTCCAAAATCAGCATAGTTTTCTTAAACAGCTCATTAATTCAAATGAGGGTAGGTTTTAATGTTATAGCTGACTTGAATTAACTGGGTTGAATCCAGTTTCTCCATTAACATAGCACATTAGATTCCAAATACAATATATTACACCACTTCTTAATCCAATATAACATATCAAGAACACAAGCTTTTAGGCCATAAAGGTTGTTGGTGCTACACATAAAAGATAAGTGTATACTTACACTCTAGAATGTTTGTGGTACAATAATCACAGGAAGTTCAGGCTCAGACTCATCTTAATTTTATTGGCAGATCCTGAATCACATTTTATTGGCGATCCAGATGTCATGGTTCATTGTGAAATGAGTATACAAAGATAAAGTTCTGTGGATTTAACTCTGGATTCTGATCTGTAATTGATGTGTTACTGTGAGTTGCGGAATTTACACAGCGCAGTATTTTCCAACTGCTCCCAATTAAACCGCTGGTAGCTAGCCTACCCATGAAAAAGCCATTTGAAGCAGGGTTAATTTCTAAGTATAAGGCTTCTGCCCTCATCCTGCTTAGATAGCTGTTGGCAAATCTGATTCACTTTTCAGTCCTAGCACTGCCAAGTTCAAGTGGTAGGCATGCTGAAACCACAGGTAGTTTTCAGATAAGAGCAAACAGGAAGTTATGGGATAACAAGGTGTGGAGCTGGAGGAACACAGCAGGCCAAGCAGCATCAGAGGAGCAAGAAAGCTGACGTTTCAGAAAAAAGTTATGGGGCCAGATTTTAAGATAGCTCTAGGGTTTCAGGCAGTGCCCAGCTGGCAACAGTCAGGGGAGCCGGGAGGACAGTTAAAGGATGTGAATAACTTTGATGTGGGGTCATGAGAGGGGAGGAAGAGGAGTGCTTCTGATGGGCACAAGGTACAGCCACCTTGACTGACTCCATCCTGATGGTAAAAGCTGTCAGGCTACCAATATGATGTGAGCTTCCCTCTGCTGTGGGTAAAATAGCAGCCGAGCCAGATTGAGGCACTTCAGTGACTGTTCATTTACCAAGAGCAGGTGGACTGTTCTAAAATCCCCCCTGTGAAAGTGGAAGACAAAGTCAGGGTGTGGGGAGAAGCCACAAAGTGCAGCATTTTATAATCTTCCCTTGACTTAAAACATGCCAGCAAGTTACCCTGCTCCTTGCTGGCATTTTTACAGGAGTCGGACAATTGTAAAATAAAGCTCATAGTTTGTTGAAATGAGTTATGGCTCCAGACAGCAGCAGAAAGTCCTTCACAACAAGTCCTTCGAAACATTGGAGGTTGAAATAGACAATGGGTCAGATAGAGAACTTTAACCTGAGTTCACATCAATCCTAAATAAAAATTGAAAGAACTGCGGATGCTGTAAATCAGGAACAAAACAAAGTTGCTGAAAAAGCTCAGCAGGTCTGGCAGTATCTGTGAAGGAATAAACAGAGTTAATGTTTCGGGTCCGGTGACCTTTCCTCAGAACCTTCTGAGGAAGGGTCACCGGACCTGAAACATTAACTCTGTTTTCTCCTTCACAG